>JALHCA010000201.1:0-96915 GCA_024340505.1 Tolypocladium nubicola
GGGGGGGGGCTGGGGGAGGATGAAACAGGACGAGGACAATACCAGACGTGCGGCGTCACGAAGAATCCTTCCACAGGCAGAGGATTCAGGCTGCGAGGGTGGAGGGAGTCTCTACGCGGTGGAGGGCCGAGCTCCGGGCGACAGGACAAATACCCCAAAGCACTACATGTCAAACCCCAGACTGTCACGAACGACCGCTCGGCCAAGGGCCCAGGCAAAGGATCTGGGTACGCCATCTCATCCACGGACCACGGACGGGGCCATGCCCGAGGGGACGAGGCAGGATATCAAAGGGCCATGAACTGCCAAGCATATGAATAGACGCAAATACAATCCATCTTGACGAGCTTGCCTCCAGCTCTTCTCGTTGCGTCTGGCATCGTCCCATCACAGCTCAGGTACAAAGTACACAACATCTCATGAGGCAATCAATTGCGCGTCTATCAAGCTACCCTTCGTCCACCCGCTCCATCGACAGGGGAGCCAGCCATATTACCCGCAAACCGCATCACACAAACCGCCTCCACCGTCGTCTCGCGTCAAAAGCAACCTGGTGCGTGCCGAGCGGCAGACGTCTAGCGTGCCACGATTCGAGTCCAATCCATTGCCTCTGCCGCCCACTCTACCGTTTCTACCAACTCCCGGAGCCCAAATAGCTGCCAACAAAAACGTCATGGTTAAATGATCAATCTTTCTCCACTAGCTGTGTGCCTAAAGCGATGCAGATGTACCAGTGAGGAAACCTAGAATACAGGGACCAGCGCCGTGTCCTAAAAGGTAGCCAGCTGGCCTAGTCATAGAGATCGTCATCGTTGCCCGCATCGCCGAAGCCGTTTCCAGCGTCGCCACCGGCCTGGCCGTCGGCGCCGGCTTCGGGGAAATGGAAGAAGGCACCGGGACCGGCGTTCTTCATTTGTTGGGAAAAGGCCTCGTAGCGGCGGATCTCCACGTCGGTCACCGACCGGCGGGCCAGCTGCATGGCCTCCTGGAAGTGAGCCTTGGTCAGCTCGGGAACGGGGTCCTCGGCATCCTCGTCCATGTCCATCTCGTCGCCAGCAGCCTCGCGAGCCTTGGTGCGCTCAATGTCGATAGTGATGGACTCCTTGATGGCAATCTTGACGGCGCGCTGCGTGATGAAACCCAGATCGGCACCAGAGAAGCCGTGGGTCTTGCTGGCAATGTAGCCAAGGTCGACGTCCGACGCGACAGGAGTCTTGCGCAGCTGAGCCTGGAGGATGCCCAGACGGCCAGGCTCATCTGGCAGAGGCACATAGATGAGCGAATCCAGCCGGCCGGGACGGCACAAGGCAGGGTCGAGCTGTTCAGGTCTGTTGGTGGCACCAATGACGAAGACGTTCTTCTTCGAGGTCATGCCATCCATCTCTGCAACAGAGTTAGCACTCACTCTTGTTGTATATCGGCTTGAAAGCATTACTTACCAGTCAGGAGCTGGTTGACAACGCGGTCAGAGGCACCGCCGGCGTCACCGACGGAACCGCCACGGGCCTTCGCAATCGAATCCAACTCATCGAGGAAGACGACGCAAGGGGCAGCGGCACGAGCCTTGTCGAAAATGTCGCGAATGTTGCTCTCCGACTCGCCGAACCACATGCTCAGCAGCTCAGGGCCCTTGACGGAGATGAAGTTGGCAGCACACTCGTTGGCGACAGCCTTGGCCAACATGGTTTTACCGGTACCCGGAGGACCGTAGAAGAGCACGCCCCTAGAGGGAGAAAGACCAAACTTGAGGAACTTTTCGGGGTGGTCGACGGGGTACTGGACGCTCTCTCGGAGGTCCTGCTTGACGCCCTCGAGACCACCAATGTCCTCCCAGCGGACGTTGGGAACTTCCACAACGGCAACCTCGCGGAGGGCAGAGGGGTTGGAGACGCCGAGGGCGAAGCGGAAGTTCTCCATGGTGACACCGAGGGAGTCGAGGACCTCGGCGTCGATGGTGTCCTCGTCCAGGTCGATGAGGTCCATCTTCTCGCGGATCTGCTGCATAGCAGCCTCGGAGCAGAGAGCAGCAACGTCGGAACCAACGTAACCATGGGTCTCGGAAGCAATCTGCTCCAGGTCGACATCGTCGCCCAGCTTCATGTTCTTGGTGTGAATCTGAAGAATCTCAAGACGGCCGGTGGGGTCAGGGATGCCAATGTCCACCTCACGGTCGAAGCGGCCGAATCGTCGCAGGGCCGGGTCGATGGAGTTGGGGCGATTAGTGGCGGCCATGACAACCACGTTGGAGCGCGCCTTCATGCCGTCCATGAGAGTCAGGAGCTGCGAAACGACTCGCCGCTCAACCTCGCCGTTGGTCTTCTCTCGCTTGGGGGCGATGGAGTCGATCTCGTCAATGAATATGATGGCCGGGGAGTTCTTCTCCGCCTCCTCAAAGGCCTTGCGCAAGTTGGACTCGGACTCGCCAGCCATCTTGGACATGATCTCGGGACCATTGATGAGGAAGAAGAAAGCACCAGTCTCGTTGGCAACGGCACGGGCCATGAGCGTCTTACCAGTACCGGGAGGGCCGTACAGCAAGACACCGCGAGGAGGCTTGATGCCGATGGACTTGAACAGCTGAGGGTGGCGCAGAGGCAGCTCAACCATTTCTCGGATCTGGGCCATCTGCTTGCGGCAGCCACCAATGTCGTCGTATCCGACCTCGTTCAGGTTGTTCTCCTCCTCGTCTCGCTGGATCGGCTCGCCCTCGCAGTGGATGACGGTGTCTTGGGCAACAATGCCGTATTCGGGAGGGTCGACCTCAACCACCTTGAACTCTACTTGCCGCATGCCACCACGAACGATGAAGAGATCGCCCTGGCGGACCGGTCGGTAGGCTTCGCGGAAGTAGGGGGCGAGGAAGACATCAAAGAGGGAGCCGGTGATGCCCTCGACGGTGTCGGCAATGGGCAGAACGGCGATTCTCTTGGCCTGTCTGGGTGTCAGAGGGTGTCGCTGGGGGCGTTTCAGAATGGACTGGACTCACGTATTTGATGTCGGGGCAAGGGTGGATGGTGATCATGTCACCGTGCTTGACGCGGAGGTTGTGGCGGACGACACGGTTGATGCGGGCACTGCCGTCATCAAGCTCCTCGTCGGCGAGGACGATGAGCACCGTGTCCTTTCTCTTCTTGCCTCGGACGAGGACGGTGTCGCCTCGGAAAAGCTGGAGGGAGTCCATGGTGGCCTCGGACAGGGCGATGATGCTGTTGTCATCATTGACGGCATCGGTAACCCTGACGCACCGTCAGTCAGTTGAGCATCGCGGCGCAAGCTGGGCGGACACCTACATCAGCTGGTTGGGCTTCTTCTTCTTCTTGAGAATCGCGGTCGCAGTGTCATCCTCCTGCAAACTCGTTAGCTGTGGCGATGACGATGATGGGCTTCGACGTTGGGGCAACGAACGTTCTTGATATCTGCGCCAGAAGGGTCGCTGTGAACGAGTCAGTATGCTGTCAAAAACACGAGCGTCGTCGCACGTCGGGCGGGACGTCGGGGCAAACATACGTCAAGTTGACCTTCTTCTTGTGGTCGTCAGGCTGGTGAGCCATCTCGTCTTGGGTGCTTCGGCGAAGCTGCTGTTCGGCTCGGAGGGGTGGAAACGTGGCCGAGACCGGGCAAGGCACAAGTGCGGGAGAGGGACAGGCTCGCTGCGTTGACTGAGATAGAAACGCAGAAGCCTCGAATGGAAGGAGAGGCTGTGGGAGAAGGCTTGTCGGGGGTCAAGTTGGGGATGGAGGAGAGAAGTTGAGGTTGGAAGTGGTTGGAGAGAGATGCCAGCAATGAGGCCGCAGGGGTACGAGGTACAAAGTTGCCTGCTCAGTGCATTACTCACCTGGGCGACGACGGCGAGCGACACCTACGGGCCAATGATATCACCGTCTGCCCTGAGCCGGAGCGGAACATCGATGATGCTGGAGCGGGCGTCGGCTCTGGCAGCTCAGGCCGCTGCAAAGAGCCGCCACCTGGCACCAGCCGGGGAGCTATTACAGCAGGGGCGAGCGCTGGCGATAAGTGGAAGCTTCTGTCGCCTTCCACCACCCGCTGACGCGACGTTTGCAGGCGTTAGGCAACTGGGAGGACGCGCACACGGCGAAGCAGCAGCCAAACCCGGCAGCCAAACGGAGAAGCAATGCACAATTCAATACGTACGAAGCAGTACGAATACGGAGTACAATGGCATGATTTTTGGAACTCTTTACCGTTCGTTGGCTGTTTGGCTCCGTTTCCTTTGCTGGCTGTGTTTTGTACCTGCATGGCTGCCGTTTGCGGGTGCATATACTTCTTTGAAGTACTCGCCCTCGACTACGCAGTCCTACATATGAGATCTACTATGTACTCCATCTCGTAGTAGTACCGAGTACACCCTCATCACTGACCATGCACCACTGCACGCTATTCCGGTTGCACGCAATCCTGAAGCCGCATGTGTCCGGCCGCGGATGATTCTCCCTCGCGATCAGCACCCCAATGTATCCATCCGTGCCTGTCTGGTTCGGCTCAAGATTCTGCATGTGCTAAACCTCTCTGTCCAGAAGGATGTACGAGGTATCAAGATCAGAACTTGCTGCTCTCATAGCAGGACGCAAGTCTGGGCAGTGACATCCCTCGGCATCATCGAGGTTGAGGCACTGCCTCATAGTAGTTTGCGGACATTCTGGATCCAGATAGACGAACCCGGTTGGACACGCTTTGAAGTAGGGTATGGATGCCAGTGCCAACAAGCAATGGTCGCCTGCGATGCGAGGCCCGTGAGCCAACGACATCAGACCATTCCTGCAGAGAACAAAGCCGGGAGCTCAAGAATAGCCGTGGGCTGCAAGTGCAAGCTATTCGGTGCCAGCAGTTTACTGGAGTCCCTGAAACAGCAGCGTCCTCCTGAGTAGGAACTATGATGGTGCTCTCAGACACGACTGATTTTACTTTGGCATCGCTCGAGCACACTGTCTCCGACTCACATAACACGTCGATACCTGAACTAGCAGTTAAACCACAAGCACTCGACTGGATAGCGTTCTGCTGCCTCAAACCAATGTCCTGCGCGACTCTCTCTCGCCCACTGGCGAACAAAGCCCCCACGATCTGCAGCGATGACTACATCTCCCGGCGACTGCAACCGTCTCTCATGCAACTCGACCCTCAGAGGCGAACAAAGAATAGCGAAAGCTCCGGCGTTCCGCCAGTTTCCCCAACTTCCCCCCGAACTGCAAATCAAGATCTGGACCTTTGCGGCTGCCGCCCCTTGCCGTCTCCGAGCGCCCACTTCTTCACACTCTTCGATACCGTGGCCGACGACACCATAGCTTTGATATGGCAGACCGCTCTCAACCGTACCGCGGGAGACGACCTCCTTCTCGCCGCGCCCCGTGTCAAGCCGTTCAGCCGTGAACGCCTGTCCTGGACCGAGTCGAACAAGTCGGCATACCTGGTCGACAGGCAAAGCGGGCTCTGGACTGCCTGTGTGGCTTCTCGGACGGTTGTGCAGAGACTAGAAAACACGGCGAACCAGACTTGCTCGCAGGCTTCCATAACTCACAAGGTTGCGACTGGATGCCGGAACCTGCACCTGACTGTCTTCCCCGAGATGGACCTCATCTGCATCCAGCCGTGGACGTATTGGCCGTCAATGGTCAAGGATATAGACAGCTTTTCTGGACAGAGTAATGCATGGTGGCCAGGATTCAGAACCTCTCACATTGCCCTGGAGTTTGACCCGACGTGGCTCGTCAAACACGACCCAGCCAACTTATCCAAGTCCGGCAGCCTGAGCCGGCTGGAGGCCGCCACAGCCATCTGCTTACAGAATGCGGTCAGGTCCGTCTATTTGTCACTGGAGTACCTTTGGCTCATCGATTACACCATCCGCCGGCGACCCGCGGACGACCGCCTGGGAAGGGATACTCGCCAGTTCCTCGGAAATGGGTTTCGCTTCATGGAGGTGACGGAAGATGGGTCCGGCTGGGACCTCAGCTCTACCGGCATTTTTCACTGGCTACGTCAGGTGCGTGATTCTGTGCCGAACCGAGAAACGCCCACGGAGGCTGGGCGGCACCTCACCTTTGGAGTTCTCGCTTGCGAAAAGTTGAATGCGTAAACTGCACAAGATTACCGCTGGGGAGTCGCTCCATGTACGTCAACAGTGTTCCATAAGGCAAAGTAGTAGACCGAGTGGCTGCCGCATGTTCGTTAGCAAATAAACGAATGCTCTTGGAGTGGCTATGGATTCCGCACAGTCACTGGCATCTCAGATTATGTTCAGTAAACAGGTCGGGCCGAGAAACATAGCTCAGGGGCCTTGGGCCAATCGTCAGTTGTCGTGTGTCTGTCTTCAACACATGTTGTGGCCTGCGTCCTCTTCACAAACATGCCTCCTGCCCCTTTCACCAGTCGACATCCACGCTCTGCTTCCAAGGGATGAGCCATCTGCAACCCGTAGATGCCAGGCAGACCGGGGAGGTTGGCCTTCTTGCTTGCGAGGTGAATAGTCCATGAGCCTCGGATAGCCCCTGGCATGTCTCATGCTGTGTCTAATGAGCGGTCTAGATTCGAGGCCGCCCGGGGTTAAGGAATGCCGAGGGCAACTCTATCAGGTATCAAATGATTGGGGATGTGGTAGGCGGGTACAGCCTGATGCTCTTGGTAGACGGTCATCCAGGTCTACTACTATTCGTCCCAAGCATCGATGGAGGCGGCTGCACCAAGCCGAGACTGGCACAATTGCACCCTCTTCCCCCACGGCAGTTAGCATACGTTGCTCGGCTTGCCCGGAAACTAATTGCTGGAAACGCGGGGTTCCATGCGCGTGGTGAGGCCATCAAAGTCGATATTCTGGGCTCTCTCCACCTTGAGCCGCGGTTGTTCGTTGCGGGACAACTACATAAGCGGCCCCGGGTTCCTGGCAACTTCATCGACGACTCAACTTCAGCAATACACAGTACTCGCGCACAAAACCATACGTCTGTGTTGCTGGTATACTCTGTGAAGCACTCAATCTATTGTTTCGAAAGGAACAACATTTTACCCCTTGATTAGCGATGGCCGACAACGAGCCCCAAGCCGTGCGTGTACACTCGACCGCGGATGGCATCACAACCATCACGCTCAACCGCCAGCATCGCAGAAACGCCGTCAACCCCGCAACGGCAAAGAAGCTGGCGGCCGCATTCGCGGCATTTGAGCAAGACCCGGACCAGAAAGTCTGCGTGTTCCACGGCGCCAACGGGACCTTTTGCGCCGGCTTTGACCTCCACGAGCTAGCCAGGTCCGGCTCCGGCTCCGGGGCGTCAGAATGCATCGAGTACCCCGAATACGTTCCGGACGCAGACAAACACAGGCAGGGGGAAAACACCGCGCCAGTAGGCCCGTCGAGGATGCAGCTCAGCAAGCCGGTCATCAGCGCCGTGTCGGGCTATGCAGTCGCCGGAGGGTTGGAGCTGTCTCTCCTGGGCGACATGCGCGTCGCCGAGGAGGACGCCATATTCGGCGTCTTCTGCCGACGATGGGGCGTGCCGCTCCTCGATGGCGGCACGGTTCGCCTCCAGGCCATCGTCGGCCTCGGCCGAGCAATGGACATGATTCTCACTGGCCGGCCCGTTGCGGCGCCGGAAGCGCTGCAGTTTGGCCTGGCGAACCGGGTCGTGCCCAAGGGCAAGGCGCTCGAGGAGGCAACCAAACTCGCAAAGCAGCTGCTCGTGTTTCCACAGGCCTGCATGAATCTGGACCGCGCGAGTTGTTATTACGCCGCCTATAAAGCGGCGTCGTTTGAGGATGCCATGAGCTACGAGTTCAGCAACGGCATCAAAGTGGTCACCAAGGAGAGCGTTCAGGGAGCATCCAGGTTTAGCGGGGGGGCAGGACGGCATGGTGCATTCGATAGCTCCAAGTTTTAATGCGATCAGTACCTTGGGATGTGATTCATCCACTCTCACGCGCTGGCTGCTTCCAACGTGCTTGCGAAGGAGACGGGCGGAAGCAGTAGAGGATAATGCGAGACCGAGGGTGGTAGACGCGATTGGCGTCGAGGGCCAACGAGCCGATGGGAGATGCAAGTCGGAGCTCATGGGGAGCTTGATGTGGAGGGCGTAAGCTTGAGCATGTAGAGTCGAAGCATGAGATTCGAGGTATGCAAGCAGCAACATTGCATTGATATCTGCCTGGCAGTCCCGTGTTCTTACTTGTGACGTCTCTGAGCTTCAAATCTGCATACAGCCAACATCACCTTTGTAACCACAGGTGTCCATATTGCTTGAATGCAATGACTTCGAGCATGGGGGGTAGCCTTGGTTAATTGATAATATTTCTGTCACCTTCTAATCTACGTTTCCGCCTTATAACGTCGGCTTGGTCGACTGCGATTCTCTATTACATACTAGATGCTCTTGATAGTTAAAATATAGCTAGGCCTCCCTCCGCAGTAGGTAAACTTACTGAGCTACTTTAACGCCATATTGCTCTTACAGTAACATGATCGCAATCGGAAACGCGATGGCTGCAAAACTGGCTACATATGGCCAAGTTACAGCTGCGGCAGCAGTCACAATCGCTGAGCCACTAGAAGGTGGCGCTGACTCGAGAGGTATATAGGGTCCGCTGGTGCTCTTCGCCGGTTCCCGATGCGGTTCTGGGAGTGCCTGGTGAACCTCCTGATCATCCTCCTGGCTACCCGGCTGAGGGTGAGGCGCGGCGCTGACACAATCTTCGCGTGGTGTAGGTGCCGGGTTGGTACACGTAGCTGTCAGGACTGTGGTACAGGGCGTTTCGATAAAGAAGGTTTGGCCGTAGGAAGAGATCGTTGTTGGAGCAGTCGAACATACTACCGTGAATACCTCTTTGGTGAGACGATGACGAGCAGCTGTAGTTGACTGTCGCCTGGTCACAGACTTTGAGGTAGGAATGGAGGATGATGGACTGGTTGTAGTCATAATTGTTCCAGTACCGGTTACGGCTGTGGTCGTCCCCGTGCCAGTCGTCCCAGTGTCAGTCGTCCCAGTGCGAGGCACACTCGTAGTCGTCCCTGTATCAGTCGCACTCGTAGTCGTCCCTGTATCAGTTGCACTTGTAGTTGTGCTTGGTGGCGTGGCCGCACATCCACCAACGGTAACGTCGCTGTCGTCCAAAATCACAGGACCCCCCATAACATAAAGACCTCCAATACAGCTCGCGTTTTGGGTAATTTCAATCTCGTAAGACATGACGTTGCCAACAATTACAGTCCCAGGTTCAATGGAAGCACTGGTCCCGATCTGCCAAAAGACATTGCAGAGTGAGGCTCCGTTAATCAGGGTTACCGTAGAATCAGTTGAGGCAGTGAACACTCCTGGTATCTGAAAAATCCATACGCTGTCAGGGTCGCCATTTCCATCAAGGATGAGTTCGCCGGTAAGCTCAGCAACATCCGCGAAGGAATAAACGCCTGCGACAAGATTCATACCCCCCAAGTTTTGCCCAGTGAGGTCGGTGGTTGGCGGCTGTGCTGCCGCTGCATTAAAAGCAGCTTCGAGGTCCAGCTGTGCTTGCATTGCTACCGCATCTGCAATATGCACCATTCCGTTCGTAATCACTCCGGGGGGGAAACCATCGAACTGTGTACCGGGAGACATTCCCACATTGCCGTCAATAGTCGTGGCGTCGGAATTCAATATTTGTTTGCCAGCAAGTACCGCGAAACTATACGCGGACATGAGATCGACTTGGGCGTTAGCCATACTAGCGAAGGCAAGAGCCGATCCGACGAAGCATATACGGAACATAGTGAGGGCGTAGATGAGTGACAACGATCGATAATAGTAACATTGGTAAGAAGGAACCAGCGGCTAGAGAAAAGGGCATGCATTCTAGCGGATAAATACTCATAGGGGATATCAGGATATATATGTATTCTTGCTTCGTATATTATGAGTAAGAACATGGGCTGTGGTTGTGCTCGTAGCACTTCCAAGACATGAGCAAGAATGAAGCATGAGACGGGGTGTCTGAAGAATGCTTAAAACACGCACCTCGAAAAGCAAACACGAAGGGATGCCAAACCCCCCATTTGGCAGAGAGAAGACTCGGTGAAATTTCCCGCGGCTTGACGGGGCCGTGACGGACGGACGCGATCCCGCAGTTGGAGGAATGTCCATCTCTTCGCCGGGTCGAGCCCCGTCTGCTCTGCCCGATTAGTCGAGTCCTCACAAAATCGCGACGCCTCTAGGAATCTGGCGTTTCGCGACGTGGTCGGCGAGTTGCGCCGTGCCTTCGCGAGAGACGATCCGTGAGACAATCTAGCCTTCACCTTGCGGGCTTATAGACCCGGCGGCTCGGCAGAGGTCGATGGCGAGGACAGTACGAACGAAGACTATTGAAACATCCGAGCCATCCCCGAGCCATCCCCGACTGGTATCATATCATGGATTAGATCAGCCTATACTCGTATGCGGACCTCCACTACTACGTGAAGCCGGAAAATCGACCTGCGGTCCGCACCGCTGGGTCAACGTCGTCAAACATGCTACATATCTCCTGCCGAGCCGGTAGCTTCTCATATCAAGGGTCTGCATGTTCCTCATGCATGGGATGAGGCGTTTTCGTGTTACTGAATTCTCGTTTAGTAGCTGGCTGCGCCAGTCACATCGCTCAGATATTCCCTCCCGAAAACCCTCCTGCCGACCCTCGAGTTTTCCACATGCTTTCTAGTAACAGGTAATATACCTTGGCAAGCCGCAATTTGACTTCCGGGGCTTCGATGTGGTTCTCGGCGGGAACATCTCTTCGTGCCGATGCCTGTGATGCGTGTCTGCCGCGAACAAGCTTCTCCCAAGGCTTTGTTGGCTTTGGATCAAGCTTTTCACATGCCTCCACGCCCGCGATGAAGCTGCCGGCTCGCCATGGACAGACATTCACCACGCCCGATGCCCCGCCGCCCAAGCGGCCAGACCTATTTGCAGAGCATCGGCAGCTGAGGCAGATCGTTCAGCAGCTGATCCCGGTGAAACAGGGCTGGCTAGGCGAGTTCTGCTCATGGGCGAGCATTCAGTGTCTGGTGCGCAAGGGGGCGGAAAAGGTTAACGTCTAGCTTGCATGGGGCGCTTCCATCCACCTCTTGGAGGCAAAGTCAAATCTCGACACGTGAACGGGTGTACTGTTTTGCTAGGGCGTGTTTCGGTGTAAATAACGTATAAAAGGCGTCCGGTTCCTCAATTCGAAAGCGTGAAGAAGATTGTCGACACTCAAAGAGCATCTGCACTCCCACCCCCTTTGTCATTGACGACGTCGTTCAACCTCGCCCACATGCAAACTCTCCTCGCCTCTTCGTCTCCCTTGTCTCTCACTACTGAAGCTTGTTGATCTTCATATCAAAATCAACACCCGCGGTCATGGCTGCCCAGACGTTCGACAGGTTTCGCTACCTCCCCCGCGAGCTCCAGGACATGGTCTGGAAGCAAGCAGCGGCCTCGCGGTCCAAAAAGTTCACAGAGCCCGCGGCGCACTTCTTCACCGTATTCAACATCGACAAAGATGACATGTCGAGCGTCCAGCAGCTCGTCGGCGGCGATCACTCCATGTACCACCTCGCCGAGCCGCGGCACACCCTCTCGTCGCGGGGCGATCTCTCGGCGTACCTCATCGACGGGGGCCTCTGGACCGCGTGCAAGGACTCGCGCAGAGCCATGGAGAAGCGATACGAGGTCGCTGGGTGGCGTGCCGCGATGGTGCTGTACAAGCTCCAGTACCCATTCGAAAACGTTTTCAAGCAGTGCAAATGGCGTCAACTCCTCGAGGACGCGCCGGCGACGCAGTATCTGCACTCGAAGGGCCAAGGGGACCGCTTCTTCACTGTGCGTCCGGGGTCCGACCTCATCGTTCTGCAGCCGATGGACTGGATGACGATGGACCTGGATGATCTGCAATGGGCCATGTTGGGCTACCAAGACGGCTTGTGCGTCCAGCACATTGCCTTCGAGTTCGATCCGAGCTGGGTGAAAAACATCAACCCCCGTCAACCCCCCGCCGACGGTCCGTACCGAGCCGTACTCAACGCCCTGCAGCAGGCCGTGGCGCCCTGCGGCTTCCTGGCGCACAACATCTGGCTCATCGACTACAGCATCCGGCGCCGCACCTGTTCCGGCCCTTCCGGCCAGCCTCGGGTCGTCTTCTACGGCAACCGCTGCCGCTTCACCGAGGTGCAGGTCACGGACCCGGAGTGGAGCAGGCCAAGTCATCGCCTGGTGAACGACTTTGCGTGCGCCGTCGTCGACGCGGCCTTCACCCGGGACGAGAACGGCGTCTCTGAAGGGCCCACTCCCACCTATTTTCGCATCCTCGCATGTGAGATTCTGGATGAGTAGCCCGTCATCGGGGTTGGGAACTTGCAAGCTGAGGATAGACAGTGGTTGCTTCGAGCTGCTGGTAGGTGGTGGTCGGGACAGCGGACATGCGGGCTGATGAAGTGGTTGACGGCTGTTTGGAGTATCGGGAGCCGGCGGCGTAATTTTGGGTTCTTGTTCCGGACGTTTCTGTTTCTTGTTTCGTTTTGCTTGGTCAATTGGATGGTTGAAGCTGGGTGGAAGTCTGCATGTTCGTTTATTCGTCCTTTTCAAAGGCGTGGTTGAGATAGCGCACAAACGTCTCCCGCAGGCCATCCGCCGCCATGTTGCACACAGAATCCAGCCCGATGCCGCCCCTATTCAGTCCGATAAACGCCCGCCTCAGGCGCTGCAGTTGCGGGACGCCCAGCTTCTTCCCCGCCGGCAGCTCGACGATCAGGTCTTCTCTGCCCGGCGAGTTCAGCGGTACCCTGACTTCCGCTCCGTCGCTGCCGTCGACGCCCTGCTGCTCGAGTATACGCTTCACGATGTCTTGCGTCTCGCGGTCCAGCACGTAGAGGTAGTCGCCGCCGGCGTCGCGGCCACGCGGCACGGTGGACTGGTTGGGCCGCACGACGGGCCGCCCGTCGCCAGCGAGGGCGTCCCACAGGTCGTCAAAGGTCTTGCGCGTTTGCGCCGCGTCGTCGTCCCAGATGAGGGTGAAGAGCGGGCTGTCCCAGCGCGTCATCGGGTTGGGCTCCTCGTAGCGGAAGACGAGGTTGTCCCAGTTGTCAGGCTCGTATGCCTCAGCAGTATCGCCGTCGGGTATGACATTGCCCTCTCCTTGGTCCTTCTCGGCTTCAAGCTGTGGTTGTTGCTGCCCTTTCCGCAGCCGCTCCTCGTTGACCTTCCTCGCCCTGTCGACGGAGCAGCCTATCTGCAGGATGCAGTTCGGCGTGCGCACGGCCTTGGCCTCGCAGTGCAGCTGGTAGCGCCAGCCCTTGATGTAGTTGAGGCCGTCGAGGATGACAAAGTCCCTGTCAGAGAGGACGCGCTTGACGGCGCCGTAGAGGGCCGCGCGGGCGTCCTTTTCAGAGGCGTTGGCGGAGCGGGTGTGCGCGGGGACGGCCGAGGGGGAGAGGTCGTAGACGGCGCGCGAGATGGAGAGGGAGTCGTCGGATATGAGGTGCAGGCGGTACTTGGAGGCGTCCCCGGCGGCGATGCGCTCGGTGAGGTAGTCGTGGAGCTGCCGTGCACGCGTCGACTTGCCCGACGTGGGAAGGCCGGTGACGATGATCAGCTGCGAAGAGGCGTTAGCAGGTTAATTGGGCCCCCGGGACCCCATCTTCGGGGAGACGAGAGGCGGGCGAGAAGGGGGCGAACCGGCATTGCGACCAGCGCAGCGTGACGACTCGGATTCGCAACTTTTCTGGTGGGGGTTTGCGAGTTGGAGGTGGGATAGACGCCATCCCTAAAGCTGGTGTTGGTGGGGGACGGAGCTCACGTGTGGAGCATCCACTACGAGTATCTACCTAATCCGTTCCCCCCTGTAGGACCCTGAGAACCTGAGCAGCCGGTCCAACGTGGATTGATCCTTTCATCACCACGATCGCCAGCGCCAGCTGCAAAGTCTTGCAGGCACCGACCCCCGAAGGGCCTGACACGAACGCGTGTGCGAATGCGTCGCTTGCGCCGCCGCACTGCCCGAGGACTGCACCCTTCGGGAGAGCACCTGGAGCCTGGCCAAGCTGGCGTATGCGCTACGCCAGCTGCTTTTCCGTGTGCCGACGCCAACTCCTCAGCAGCTCCAGCCCTACCCGCTTTGGGAAACCGTTTCGATGGACGGTGCTGGGCACCATATTCGCTGCGCGGCCACCGGGAACCCAATATGACGCCGACCTCGAGCGCGCGGAATGCAGGCTAGTGTCGCGGGCTGGCCAAGGAAGACGCCTCCGCGAGAGCCCGCGCCCCAGTTGGTTGGCGAGTGGCTTCGGCAGTGCCGTAGTCAACGTCATGGCATCGCGGACATCCCTGGAGCTCGGTCCCGTCGTCAGCCGCAAGTTCAGGTTGACGACGAGGGCCTTGAAAGATGGGCCGAGGGGAGCGAGGGGATTCGTCCACAAGAGGGTATAAGACGGCGGCCATGTCGCGCCTCGAAAGTGTAAAAGAGGAGAGGGAGGCATACATCATACTTACACCAGCTCCTCGGCACCTGCTGCTGCAGCCATCTCCTCCTCCTCCTCTCCTCTAGAAACGCCATCACTTGCTCACCCCTCTACCATTGGAGCTTGTTACTCGCCTCACTCATCGTGCTCGGCAGCAAGACTGCAACCCGCCGCCATGAGCCGCCCCCTCGACACCTACGATGACATCGCCATCGCCACCATCGTCATCTTCACCATCTATCTCATCGGTGGCATCATCCTCTGCATCAGGCACGGCTTCTTGAAGTCCACCGGCTGGCGCTTCCTCATCATCCTCGCCCTCGCGCGCCTCATCGGCTCCTCGTTGCGCCTCGCCACCATCAACGACCCGACGAACGAGAGCCTCTATATCGGCTGGGCGACGCTCAACGGGCTCGGATTGGCTCCCCTCCTCCTCATGCTCCTGGGCCTTTTGGGCCGCGTCTTCGACTCCATCAACCGCCAGGGCCATGTTGTCGTTACGCCCCTCTTCCGGCACCTCATCGAGGTCCTTATGATCGCCGCCATGATCCTGCTCATCGTCGGCGGTACCGAGTCGGACTTTTTTGTCGTCAACGACGAGCCGCAGGTCAGGTACTCGGACATCAGCAAGGGCGGCACGGGCATCTTCGTCGCCGTCACGGCCTTGCTAATCGTCGAGACGCTGCTTGCCTTTAGGAGCCGGGGCTTCATCGCCCAGGGCGAGCACCGCATTGTCATCGCCGTCATCATCTGCCTGCCCTTTGTCATTGTCCGCCTCGTATACTCGTGCCTCACCGTATTGGGTGGCGTCCAGAGCAACCGCTGGCTGTACCTGGGCATGCTCGTCATCATGGAGATGATTGTGGTCCTCATCTGCGAGATCCTGGGCTTTACGCTCGACAAGGCGCCGCCCAAGCCCCAGAGCGACCCGGAGATGCAGTCCCAGTCCCAACCCCAGTTCCAACCCCAGTCCTGGCACCGGCACTGGCACCAGCACCGGCACCGGCACCAACGACGAGGTCGTCGCTATTAAAGTGCCGCGGGCGAATCACGACACGATGTGAAGATACACGATTAGCAAATACCTGAAGTTGAGAGATTGATGGTGCCGGCGCTAGAGTTTAGAGCGATGGATTTCATGTTCCATTCGTTCTCTGCTGTACTGTAGGTTTGCTGACCAAATACACGGGTCCTTCTTCTGTCTCTGAATAGGTATCAACTGCAAATATGTACCGTGAAAGATATTCCCGTCTCGCCTCGCGTCTCAAGACGGAATGGCAGCGCAATAAGTCCCATCGTGAGCAAAATGAACATCCAAGCATCATTACCACCACCGTCCAAAGCAACCTCCTCACATGACCACGCAGCAGGCCTTCTCCAGCTTGCGCAGTATCCGCGGCAGCGCCTTTTCCACCAGATGCACAATCTCGTCCTGCTGCTGGTTGCCGTGCTGCGGCTGCTGCTGCCCGCCTCCATGCTGCTGCCCGCCTGGGTATGCGCCGTGGCCGCCGTGACCCTGCTGCGGCGGCAGCGGCTCGCCGCCCTGGAGGTTGATCAATATCCTTCCCGCGTTGTCCTCGGTGCGGTACTGGAGCCCGAGCTCGCGGCACACGTCCTCGATCTTGGGCTTGATCTTCTGGACGTGGCCGGTCGAGTGGTTGCCCCTGCCGACGATGGCGTGCAGGTGCGTCTGGCCGCGGGCCTGGTCGGCGCGGATGCGCTGCTCGAGGATGCGGCCCGCCTCCTCGACGAACTGGCCGTGCAGGTCGATGGCGTCGGCCTCGACCTTGCCGGGCGCGTTGTTCTCGCGGAAGATGTACTCGGACGCCTGCCGGTTGTAGTCGTCCATCTTCTGGTCGTGTTTCTTGCCCTGGATGGACAGCTCCTTGGCCGCCGCGCCGTCGCCGGACTTGTAGGCATTGCGGGACTGCAGGCGTGAGATGTGTCAGCGTCTTGCTCTCGGTCTGTACTGCCAGGTCTGCGACGAGGCTGTCTGTCTGCGACGGGAGGGGAACCGTACGCGGTCGAAGCACGAGTTGCGCTTTTCGGCCTCGGCGCGCGCCAGGTCGCGCAGTCGATCGTATTCGCGTTCGACCTCATCGTTGTCGTTGGAGCGCAGGGCTGCAGCAGCATCGGTCAGCAGCAATGGCCTCCGGTAGGGAGCGCAGCATACCTCGGTCGCCCAGTTTGGTCATGGGAATCGACATTGTCGTAACGCTTCTTGCGCCACGGAGGCGGCTGGGTATCAGGTACGGTGCCCAAGACAAGCTCTCAGTGCGACGCGACAGCGATGGGAGCCCGCAGAAGTAGCAGCAGCAGTGCAGAGGCGAGGGAGCCGAGTCGAGTCGAGAAACTTGACGTGGTTGGTGATGCTCTTGTACGAAGTAGCATCCAGCTGGACTGGCATCAGTGTGGGGTGGACCCTGTCCGAGTCGCGCTCTCGGCCTGGCCGCAGCGGCAAAGAGGCCTCTCCGGCTTGCACTGCCAGATCGATCTGGCTGAACCCCAGGAGTCTAAGACACACTAGGAAGGTCTCGAGCGCCAGACTCCACGCACGCCACAACTCGGTCGCTGCTGCAGACAACTGCCAACTGGGCAGGGAATTACATGTTCTTGCGTATGGGAAATAGAGTGCCAACTTTAGTAATGTGCATTTGATGCTGCTCTGAGCACATCGCATTTTGAAAAGGCATATAAAATTAAAAATAACAGGGGAAAAAAACAAAAAAAGAACAAAAAAAGAATCGACACCTGCAGGATTCGAACCTGCGCCAGCGAACTGAATGCCTATTATATTGTATGAACAATAGCAGGGCATCGCCTATTTTGAATTAGCGTCATTGTTGGAGAATGATCGTTGAAGGGCCACTAACCTTAACCACTCGGCCAAAGTGTCTAATCACTTGTTAGAGGTGGCACTCTCAATCCACTTTATATATTCTCACCTCCGGATCAATGACCAGGACAACTACGTCCGCCTCGAGCGGGACGACCGAATGAACATGGGCGCAATTATTGTGTTTCATCTTTTCCACTTGGGATATTGATGCTACGAGTACATCGGGTTGCAAGAAGCAGCCTACGCAGTCTCGTTGAGGGATGCAGCTTGAGGACGCATCTCCGAAGCTTTGCAGAATTGTGTGCAATGTTGGCAAGCTACAACCAGAGGCAGCAATTCTGACTTGTCGTCACAGGCAAAATACAACGAATGACAGAAAGCAATGTACTCGTATTGCTGCCCGGGTTGTTCTGAACGTGCCAAGTACATAGGCTACTCGTAGACCTCTTCTGTCCCCGCGTCCCATCTCTCCTCGTCTGCTTCGGCTCTCTGCCCCTTTCGCTGCTCTGCCCCAGACAACACCACCCGTGGAGCTCCACTCTCCGAGTCTCTATCCCCGATTCCAGTCTGCACATGCCTGACTGGCCATAGAAAGAAGATCTCATAGCTCACATGATCAAGAGACCGTCGGCAGAGGCGTCAACGAAAAAGGGGACCGCCGGAAATCAGGAAAGCCATGTGGCAGTCCCCCCTTGTCTGGCCCTCTTGAGACCCCACCGCTACAAGGCCAGGGGACGTTGCGAACTCAGGATTGACGAAATTGCATTATTTGCTTGCTAGCAAAATCTGCTTTAATACGTACGAGTACTCCGCGTGAGGGTCTAGAACAAGAACCCCTCCTCGTATTGTTGGAAAAGGTTATTTCGAGTACTGGTACACTCAACCCAGTGCTTCCCTCTTCGGCTTTGCCGGTTGTACCGGTTGTTTCGGATACCCTGTACCATTTGTCTTCGAGCTGCAACTCCTGCCGACATCTACCACGGCAAGTGCAGAATTTTATCCATCACAAGGTAGCCTCTATAGAAGACTCTCTCTCTCTTGCTTCGGGAAATTGGCTCCGTTTCCGAGCGCCCGAGGCTCCGAGAGCCCGTCTGGAGAGCTTGAAGTGGAAATGCCTAGAGAGTTAGTTTAGCATGCCCGCAATATTTCTCCGTGCAGGGAACCACCTTGCAATCGACAAAGCCGGGTTTCGAATTCGTTTTCTGGAACGCGGACAGTGGGTTTGCACTCCGAGCAGCTCGCCGACACGAGGTCAATTCGTAGCAAACTCCCAGAACTCACGTCGGACCATGCTCATCATTCTGCAACACCAAGTTTGCGTCGCACGGAGTGCGCAGTGCCGAGTGCTCGTACGGTGTACCTGAGCGCTCAGACCCTTCGGGGGTTTCTAGTGCAATCTCCGTCATCTAGTGAATCGTAGTGCTTCACTATACGTTGGGCAGTTGTCGAGCACTGTGCAGCAAGATGCAATATCAATCCTCAGGCGCTTGTTGGATCCAGGCATAGAGTACTCGTAGATGGCAAGCTGCGGGTAATGAAGCGCCCGCTCCATCTGATCTTAGAGACTTCCAAGTCTGTATATATTTGTCTGTGCGTTTCCGTTGATGATGCTACCGGCCTGGCTCGGTTGGTGTTCTGTGACATGTCGAACATTGTCACCGAGGCTCGCCACTGCCATGGTGCCTAGTTCCCGACTCCCATGGGCACGAATAGCTGTGGCTCTTTGTTGGTGCATGGTAAGCTCCAGGTTCGAGTACTCCATACAAGTACAGTTCGGGCCCGAGCCGCCTTTCGCAAGTGCCATGGAAGCGGCCGAGCTTGGACGTCCTCGACAACCCTCATTCGACAGAATCGGCGCGGATGTCGAACCGCCGCCGGGCCCGAGTCGTTGAGCGGGAACTAGCTCTTCTCAACCAAGTGCCAAGTGCACCTCGAGATGCGTTGCACAGACGGCCGACGGGGTTGTGGCACACATGACGGGCATTCCGACTTTGGGCGTTTCAGCTAGGATCCCAGATTGATGCAAAACATCTTGCTTCGAGAGCCCTTCTTTCCTGACACGGCCCCGGTATTGACCTCTAACTGACTTCCTTGAAGATGCCGTATTACGCAGCCAACAACCCTTGCCAGGCAAACTTTTCGTAGCGAAGGGCGGCCCCCAGCCACCACCTGGTACAGCTTTGTCCTCACCAGTCCAGCAAGTTGCCGAGAGAGAAAGTGATCGTCCACTGCTGGATGGTATGACCAGCACACGCATTCGCAGACACAACCAGCACGGGAATAGCAAAGCAGCATGAACGTCGCTTGCTGGAGCATGCATGCTGCGATGCAAGGAGGGAGCGGAGATTACCACGTCCCGTGGACAGCGCCTCGCACCATGCACGCCAGACCCAGCGGGTAGTATTCGGTACCGTGCAGCAAAAGCCTGCCCGTGCGGTTCTCTGTAGTACTCGTAGTACGGACATACTCATATCTAGGCATTACGCGTACTGCAGCAGCAATTACCCCGTATCCGAAATCCGTCGTATAATCCGTAGTCCGTACCGAAAAGTAGTAAATAATCTCGTGGATCCTCTCAGTGTCGTCATCTACGAGTAAGGGTGCAGCGATCTGCCCGCCCTGCACAAGGTGGATCCTGCAATCGCGCGTGCTGGTGAGCCGGGCGCTGGTTTGCGCTCACCCGTCTGCTTGTTTCGAGACTCAACGGCAATGGCTTCTCGAGACGTCGAACAGGGTATCAATGTGTTCTCAAGACTCAAGGCCAGTGGTGGCCGAGGCCTGACAGCTGTCGGCCCCCTGATGCTGTCTCTGCCACCACTTGGACAACGCGTTGTCCCGTGCTCTTGCATGCGGTTGCCCCTATCCGCAAGACTCTTTTCTGCACGTGAGGCTGCGTCTTTGTCTTTCCCCCGCCACTTGGTGCACGATGTGACGTCCAATTGCCAAAAGAACATTTGGGTCGGCCAACTCGTGGAGAAGAGCTCTGGGTTGTAGCCTCCGTCATCAGCACCGCCAGCCAACATTATGCCGCCACAGTACTGCTAACTTACGAGTACAGCATTGTCAGAAGCGGACAGATGCACGGCTTCGTCGAGAGATGAGGCGGGCCTCTGGAATTAGGGGTTTCAGGTACTCCGTCAGCGACAGCCACCAGTCCCAAGAGAGCTCGCAGCTAGTCGGCGACAGTTGCGTGAGCAATTACCTTTAGCTCGGCCCTAGACTATGGAACCGGCGATGGGACCCTGGTCCACCCAATGGGGTTGCGATTTCAGGCCTATCTGGGGCTGCCTTTCCTGCGTGTGTGAGCGGGTCATCATCTCATCCTCAGGGGCTGGCTGGGGCACTCTATTCTGGATGGCGTACGGCGCGATCAGTGGTCGGGTCGTGTGTCGCCCGCTCCAGTCCGTGCTCGCTGTAGTTGCTTGTCGATAGCGATAGATGGCGGACCGATCGCGAGGCTCGTGTCTGCTGTTGGCTCGTGGCCGACCAACGGGTGTTTCGTTGCTCCCTCCGTTAGGCAGGGAGACGGCTGGATCGAGGGCCTCTGTCCAGAGTCAGCCAGAGAGGATGAATCCGATGCAACCCGACCCGACCTGGACGCTGACCTCGCGCGGGAGAGGCAGTTCCAGTTCCAGACGCACCTGTGGTGGTGCACAGGCTTCCTCGCGCAGCCGACAATCTGAGTCGGGCTTGGCACTGTGTACTTGGGAACAGGAGCCTGTGGATGGGGCCCCAGCATGCACCTGGACCGTGCTCCCGGTACCGCCTCACAGTGCGGCTTGAACCCTTCCTCCTACCTGGTCCAGGCCTCGTAGAGCGGTGCTCCAGCCCAATTCGCTGCCCCACGGCCCGCACCGCCGCTGAAATCAACAGTGCGGCCGGGCACTGTACAGGGTCCTGGCCCCGCCACCGGGCAGCTTCAGCAGCCGCCCACTCCCGCCCTGCGGTCTACGGCGCCTCGCCTCTGGGCTGCCTTGCCGCATTGCCTCTGGCTCAACCGGGACTCACCTCCCAGCCTGCTTCCTCTTTTCTCTCCTCCCCTCAATCCCCAAGCCTGCCTGTCGCGGAAGCACGACGAGACGCCTCTGTCTTGCGCCTGGCATCTCATCTTCCTCGCCTCTCTTCTCCCCCTCTCCCTTCCTCGATCCGTATTCCGTCACCGATTGGTGCCTGTCGTCGCAAGTAGAGCTTACACCGGTGAGTTGGCCACCAGACTGGACCGCTGTTTACCCCCGTCCCTGCGGAGTCCCCAACCATCGTTGCCGTCCAGGAGGCGCGAACCATCCATCCCCACGCACTTCGCACGACTCGTGCAATCATTGTCAAATAATACCACGCGGCTCCCCATTTCTGTCACGACATCTCCTTTTCCCCATCATCATTGCACCTTGTTTGCGCGGTCCATTGGCACCATCGTCGGCGTCGCGACCTCTTCTAGCGTTCCTTGCCTCTTTTGCTGACCAGATCGCGTTTGCTACAGTTCCGCTAGCGACTCTGGCTCATTTGCGCATATTTCAGCTGCGGCTACTCTCGAACCACATCGATATCCCCTTTCTAGAAGCGTCGCCGCGATCGTCCAGACAACGTCAAAATGGGTTGTGGAATGAGCACGGAGGAGAAGGAGGGCAAGGCCCGTAACGAGGAGATTGAGAACCAGCTGAAGCGGGACAAGATGATGCAGCGCAACGAGATCAAGATGCTGCTTCTGGGTACGTCACCTCTCGCCCTTTGGTTTCGCTCTACGCCCCACGCTGGCGCTGCACCACCTGGCGCGGATTGCAACGGCCAAGGACAGCCTGCTAACCGGCTGCAACAGGTGCTGGTGAATCCGGCAAGTCGACCATCCTCAAGCAGATGAAGCTCATCCATGAGGGTGGCTACTCTCGCGATGAGCGAGAGTCGTTCAAGGAGATCATCTTCAGCAACACGGTGCAGTCCATGCGCGTTATTCTTGAGGCCATGGAGTCCCTCGAACTGCCCCTTGAGGACCAGCGCATGGAGTACCACGTCCAGACCATCTTCATGCAGCCAGCCCAGATCGAAGGCGATGTTCTGCCCCCCGAAGTGGGTAGTGCCATCGAGGCCCTGTGGAAGGACCGTGGCGTGCAGGAGTGCTTCAAGCGATCCCGCGAGTACCAGCTGAACGACTCGGCGAGATAGTAAGTCTCTTCCCTCGCAGCTACCAGGCCCTGGTCCGCTCACAGTCCGCCAGCTACTTCGACAACATTGCCCGTATCGCCGCCCCCGACTACATGCCCAACGACCAAGATGTTCTGCGGTCGCGAGTCAAGACGACGGGTATCACCGAGACCACATTCATCATTGGCGACCTCACTTACCGAATGTTCGACGTCGGCGGCCAGCGATCTGAGCGAAAGAAGTGGATCCACTGCTTCGAGAACGTCACCACCATTCTCTTCCTTGTCGCCATCTCCGAGTACGACCAGCTGCTGTTCGAAGACGAGACCGTCAACCGCATGCAGGAGGCTCTGACTCTGTTTGACTCCATCTGTAACTCGCGATGGTTCATCAAGACGTCCATCATCCTCTTCTTGAACAAGATCGATCGATTCAAGGAGAAGCTGCCCGTCAGCCCCATGAAGAACTACTTTCCCGACTACGAGGGCGGCGACGACTACGCCGCGGCCTGCGACTACATCCTGAACCGATTCGTCAGCCTCAACCAACACGAGACGAAGCAGATTTACACCCACTTCACGTGCGCTACGGATACCACCCAGATCCGCTTCGTTATGGCGGCCGTCAATGGTAACACCCCTCTGTTGCATTGCCACCGGTTGACAGTGTGTTCGTGGCTAACGTGCTTCTCTAGACATCATCATCCAGGAGAACCTCCGGTTGTGCGGCCTGATCTAAACGATTTCTTCCCTTGTCCGTTTTTTTTTGTTTTGTTTTACAACACGAATACCCTCAAACTCGATAACGACCACCCGAAGGGCCACGGAGACACGGCTCATGATTTTTTTGACTGTACTCGTATCAGCGCTGCAGGGGGCCTGGAGACCTCTCGTGATTCCCCTCCCTCTGTGACTTCCTCTCTCCGAATACCGACATGCGGTGCGTTTGCTGCTGAATCATGAGCGGCATCGGCTGTCTTGGGGAGGTGCGGGCGTGCGGGAGGCGCGCTGTACTGCAAGATGCTATCTTATAGGGGCAGAGGAAAACGGGCCTCTGGACGAGATTGGGCCAGGAGGAGAGTATACGGTGTCAGGGCATCGAGGGGGAAATACTGCATCTCACGGAATGATGCAACTGCGGTGGTCATCTACTTTGTTTAATTACGAAAAACTCTTTTTCTCACCTCCTTTTGTTTGCCTTGTTGTGCGCGCTCTCACCTGCGGGTGCTCTGGTTCATATTTTTCCCAGGTCTGAGGGTCTGGCGGTGCCCGGTGGTAGATGGAGGATGGTTGAGGATCGTTCGTGGACAGGGCGGGGCGTATAGTCGGCAGCATACCAAGAGATACGTATACTCTTAATTCAAAAGACCGTAAAATTATGTGGTCCAGGCCGAGCAGTGAATGCGTGAGCGAGAGATACTTGGACCAAATACTGCGTTCGCGAGGGAGTCAAGTCGGAGTGTGTGGTTAGGTGTCTTTTGTCAGCCCTTAAACCAAGGGGGGATCTCGCGGCCCCGAAGTGCTATATGTAGTGCATCGCAAGCGTCTCATGCTGCGAGATCGAAAACAAATCAAGAACTTGTTTTTGCCACGCAGATTCCGTAGTCCCATGGCATCCAGCTGGGGTACTGGTACATGCAAAACGAAAAACCGCAGAAGCACACACACAAATAGCTGGTTGTCAAAGAACCGAGCCTGAAACAAACGAACAATATCCTGCGCCCGTCCCTTTCCAAATCTCAAGTATCCTCCTTCCTTGCGCGGTGACCGTGGTTCCTTGCGATGCCTGACATCTGGAAATCGACTTGAGGACTTGCAGAGGCAGATAGCAAGGAATAAGTCGGTGCGGTGTCGGTGGTAGGTATCTTGTTGTGGAACTGGGGCATTGCCGGTCCGAGTCCAAATGGAAATGCAAAACAAGCCGGTAACCCGCGGACGAGACAGGTTCCTGCCTGTCTTGAGCCAGCGAGCGGTGGTCGTAAACGCAAATGGGTATCTCAGAGATGATGCATCGTAACGGTCTATTGAAGTAGTTAGCAGGTTTCAAGTGGCAGGCGGCAAGGGGGATGAGGGCATACCATAACGTCGTGGCGCAATCGTCACGCAAGCGTTGCCAACTGGCAACTATGGGTATCAACAACTGATCCGCAAAAATGCAAAACAGACAAATCCAGTGCGAAGTTTCGACAGTGCCATGCCAGACAGCTGTACCTGCCAGCGACGGCCATGCGAAGCCAAGTTGAAGAACAAGACATATGGGGAAGAAAGTGTGGTGTTGAATCCGGCGTCTAAACAATGGAAGCATCAGGATCCGACCCCGTATACTAGGAGGCATCGGCCTGATCTTGCTGAGCCTGAGCCTGGGCGCGGGCCTCTGCGTCTCGGATCTCCTGGGCAGCGCGCTCCTCGGCGATGCTCTCGTCGATGCCCTCGGGGCTGCGCATGTACTCGTCGTACTCTGCAATTCGCATGCCGAGTTCCTTAGCTGCGGCTTCGATCCTTGCAATGTACCTCTGTCGGCGAGAGATGCCGCCCGTGCCGTCCCAGCCGCGGTTGATGGCGCGTCGAGCAGCATCAGCCATGCGCCACTGGGCGATATCGCTGCCATGGAGCTGGCTGAGGGCGATGCCGTTGGCGTAATTGGCGTTGGCGGGCGGGATCTGGGCGGCTGGCATTGGGAGAGGGAGAGGGAGGAGAGGAGGAGCAGGTGCAGCAGGCTGATGAAGCTGGTAGGGCGTCATGGAAGCTGGCTGCTGCTGCTGCTGCTGCTGCTGGTGAGTCTGCTGGGGAGGCTGCTGGGCAGCTGGCGGAGCAGGGCCGGCGGGCGAGGCTTGTTGCTGGTTCTGGGCCGGCGGCTGAGGATTATTGTTCTCTGCGGTTCGAAGAGTCAGCCCCATGTTGGCGTGATGAGTAGTGATGCAGTAGTAGTTGCGGAGAGGAGTTGTGGTTGAAAGTGTGGGTGTGTGGTGGTGGTGTGTAAGAGAGAGGTCGGAGAGAAAAGGGCCCAGCAGAGGAGATGTTAGTAGTGCTCACCATGAAACGTACACCTCGAACCGCTGGCGTTGAACCAGCAGTTGGAGCAGCTGCCACACATCTGGCCGTCATAGACGACGCACGTGGTCCAGGGCCCGTGGCCCTTGTGGCAGTTCTTGCAGGACCTGGGGGCCTCTTCGCCCGTGACGTGAGCCAACAAAGCCTCGACGTTGCTACGTCGTTCGATGTTGAGCTTCTGGTCAGCACGACGCTGGATGGGGTCGCGCAGGGCGGGCTCGCTGGCGAGCTTCTTGCAGAGAGCGCTGTCGATCTTGACGGTGTCTCCGTAGGCCGCGATGACGACCTGCTCGCCGGTGACAAGCTGCTGAGCGGTCGTGGTTGTGGCACTCGATGGCCCGGCGAGAAGAGCCTGCTGGGTCTGGATGCTCTCATTCATCTGCTGGCGCTGCTGCTGCTGCTGCTGTTCCTCCTGCTGGTAGCGGCTCTGATAGCCCTCATCGAGGGCATGCTGGAGGAGAGCAGATTCGACAGAGTCGTGGACCGCCGCAGGTGTGTTTCCCGCAGCAGGGGCATTGACAGCCGTGAAGGCGTTGGAGTGCTGGACGTGGGCGCCCGCGCCCTCGCCGCTGCTCGTCTCGCTCGGCCCAGGAGAGACAGAGGCGCGAGGCTGAGACCCGTTGTTGTCGGCCTGGGTCTGGACGAAGCCCTGGAGCTGCTCCCGGGCGCTTGGCGATAGGGATGACTGTCGACTCCCGCGGCGCGATCCCGGGGCAGACTTGGACACCTTGTTCGACGATTTGCCGCCCCGACCGGCCATTGCGCCGGGAAAACGAGAGTGCTGACTGGGATGGTGATGGTCTCAGGTTTCAGGGACTGAAGGCCTCGTGAAGAAGACGAATGGGGATACCAGAGGCCAGCTCAGGGGAGGTGACGGCGCGCGGGTCAAGTGTGTAAGTGAGGCTTGTGGCGATGCAGAGGGTTTGTGAGGGCAGCTGGGAGCACCTGGCGCGGGGTGGCAGGATATTTATACCCTCGAGGCCGCCGCCCCCGACGTGCGTGGTGATTGGCCAATGGATCAATGAATCAATTGCCCTTCGAGGGCGAGCACAATAGCTGCGCGGCGCGCACAATCTCTCCAAGCACACAATACGAAGGAGCACAATGTGTTGAATGGCGATGGTGTAAGTGAATCGTAAGGTGATGTGTCAGCAAGAAGGGAGTTGAACGGCAGCACGCCTATTCACGTATGCAGCCTGCGGCGGCGAGTGCGCACCAGTGCACCATGGCCACTTCACTCCCAGGCAACCAGGGGAACTCATCTCAATGCGCTATTGTGAAATTGACCCCGGTTGGCTTTGGACCTGGGTGCTGGAGGCTCCGGCTGGGTGCGGCCGCGCGCACGGAGGGCTGGAGAGCATCATGGAGTTGTGGCGGTGAATCGGGTGATGCACCTCACTCCACCGATACGATATACCTACCTCAACTCAAGAGACAGTTCCTCTCAAGAGACAATTCCTCTCAATAACCTACCCTGCTCTAATGAATCTCAATTGCTGCATCCAGGCTCTTACGTACCTGAACATAGAGGAATACGGCGGCGCCAATTCATATATTAAATGCGTCATGAGCCGTGGTGATGCACGTCGCTCGAAGCACACCACCGTCACTGCAACCCAAAGGACAATACCTCTCAGTAATATAGCCTATTGTGATTGATCTCAATGTAAATCACCCAGACTCTTACGTACTTGAGTCTCGGGGCTAATACGGCCGCACCTGTTATTCTATCGAGAGCGTCATGTGGCCCCGACCGGCAAGCGCCTCATCAGAGTCATCACCGTCACTCCAACTCCAAGGGACAATCCCTCTCAATACTCTATTGTGCTGTAGTTGATCTCGGTCTCTCTTCATACGAGACCCCTACGCACTCGAGCCTCCGGGCTGATTCCACATGTCGCCCCCCCTGCCTTCTGTTATGTCCTTCCACTGCTGCGCAAACTCCCGCAGCCCGCCCCCGCCCGCGATGCTCGCGTCGACCACTTCCTTTGGTAGCTTGTGCGCCGAGTACTGAGGCGTGCTGAAGTTGAAGGCCGCGGGATCGTCCCTCTCTATGAGCCGCAATTCTGGCGCGACATCCGGGCTGTATTCGACGTCGGCATCCTCGTCGGTCTCGTCCGCGCCACTGTCCTCCCCGTTGCCGTCCGCACCGGCTTCGGCCGAAGCAGACCCGTAGAGCGGATCTTGCACCTCCGTGTCTAGAAGTCCCTGCCATGAAAACAGCAACGTGTCGGTCCGGGGTGCCCAGGGGTTAATGTCCATCAGGCGGACCTTGCCCAGGCCATCGTCCGCCAGCGAGTTCTCCGGGATGTAGATGTCAAAGGTGAAGCTGGCATCGGGGAAGGTTAGCCGCAGCTTTTCTCTGAAAAATGATCGGATCTTCTTCCAGATATGCGGACGGAGCCCCTCCAAGAATGCGTAGTAGTTCAGGTCGCGCTGCGTGATTCCGATGAGCGAGCGGTGCTTAACGAAGCACCGGAACTCAAGGGCGACGTGTGGGGTGAAGAAGGGCCGGAGCACGATCACCGGCGCAAAGGGCCGGGAAGGTGGGGCCGGCGCGCAGCCGTCGAATGCGTGCGCCAGGTCGTGCGACACAAACGACGACGACTTGAGCAGCAGGTAGACGTCGTTGGGCGTCGTGCACTTGAGCGTGTTCTGGTGTGGCGATATCCACTTGGCATCCTTGGGCGACGACCAGTTGAGCTTGGGGGCCACGGCGCCGCCCAGCTCTGCGATCTTGTCCTTGATCAGCTGGTGCGTCTCGGGGAACCTCTCGTTCGGGGGCAGCCTCGCCGCCGCGTCGTCGTCCTCGTCGTCTGATGAGTCTTGATCTTGACGCTGTGCGTTCAGAGCGCCGGCGGAGCCAGACGCTTGCCATTCCTCCTCCTCCGGTTCATCACCATTCTGCTCGTCGTCGTCGGCCAGCACGATGCCGTCTTCCTGAAGATACGACACGACTGATTGCGGCAGTGGGATAATCCGCGACTTGAGGCACGAGCTCCGGTATCTCGGGAACCACGCGTCGTATGAGCAATTCTGGATGTGATCCCTCGTGACCGGGGGGAAGACGAGCTCCCCCGAGTCGCCTCCGTCCTGCGCGTCGACGGACGGCAGATGAGGCATTGTCGCGGCGTTTGGGGATATGTTGAAGACCCCTCGGGAGGATGAAATTGCAGTACTAGATGAATGAGCTCAAGGATCTCATTTGCACTGCACTAGGTTTCCTTTGACGTCGACTCAACCTCGTTGTCGCAGCTTGACTCACTGCCCATGAATTTATGCCCGTCCCCGCGACTTTGCGACGCCACCCCACGCTTATCAATTCTGCCACTCTTTATCGCCGCAAATGGCTTCACCGCCTACTAAAAGTGTCGAATTTCCTTGCGTCAACGTGCCTTTAGCGTCACTCCTGCCAGCTAGAAGCACTGCATCTGCCATCTTGAACGTGCAACAACCACTTCATCCACCGCGCGATCCAAAGACTCAAGATCTGTGCTGCATCTTTCTGTCTTCCTCCTATCACAATGTCAGACAACGTTGGCCTCTCCACACCGCGAGGCAGCGGAACCTCCGGCTACGTCCAGCGCAACCTCGCCCAGGTGAAGCCTCGCGACCACAGCGCACCGTACCCAAAAGACCTAGACAGCGTGCGACACAAGCAGCGACAGCCGGACAAGGGCATCCTTGAGCACGACCGCAGGCGTCAGATTGAAGTCAAGGTGTTTGACCTGAGGGATCAGCTGGAGGAGGAAGAGTACGTCCTCGGCGCACGCGCGCCAAGATGCCATGCTAACCACTCGTTTCCAGAGTTGACGAAGAAGATATTGACCGCCGTTGCGACGAGCTGCGGAAGAAACTGACTGCAGAGTCTGAGGCTGGAAAGGACAACGGTCCCAGACGGATGTTCAAGGAGCACCAGGTCCACGAGATGGCGGACGCCAAGATCAAGGAGAGCGAGCGGCTGAGAAAGGCACTCAAGATCAGCTCCAACTACGAAGAGGGCAGCCACTGGAAGAGGCAAGAGGAGAGGCTACGCAGCGCGTTGGAGAAGGAAGAAGACAACGGGAAGGACTAAAACCGCGCCGCTGAAGCCTTCGCCGGAACTGGGCCGAGCAGTTCGGGCGTCGGCCATTTGAGGCATAAATGTCATCACGGATACCCACCGTATCACAACAACTGTCGCATGAAGCATATGGCCACAGTCGCAGAGGAGGCGCCACTCAGCCGGCGCTGCTTGGAAGGATTATTCTGCACATGGGCTACCGGTTAGACCGGCCTCGGGTTGTGGAAGCCTGTCTGAAGAATGCCCCAGCGATTCTCGAGCTTTTTGCAGGGGAGCTTCAAACATTGCGGTCTGCACAGCCTCTCTTGAAGGCACATGGTGGACATGAGCAGACCTTGGTGCAGCGGATGGGAAGGAGCTTCAATCATCGTCCCTGTTGTCCGCCGCGGTCGAAATCCCAGGCTCCGGAGGCTGCAAAGCGCGGCATGAGATAGTCAATTAGACCGGCCCGACCGAGCCTTGTTTAAGGAGCCGTAGGCAGGTCATGGAATACATATATTTGATCATCTGTTTTTGGTGTTGAAGATTATGAATATCCTGATCTGGCCATCTCATTTGCGAGAGCACAACGACCACGGGAAGTCTTGACGAATGATGCCATGATACAGACAAAAATAAAATAATCTACACTGTCATGTCACGAGACATCTTCCATTAAAGCACCTTCCATTGCATCAAGTTTGTTCAAGGTCGGATGCTATTAGACCTCGGCTTACCCTAGAGGTCTGTGAGATCGACACTGCAGCCACATGGCTAGTCCGCCACAATCGATAAAGCTTCCAGAACACCACACGTCACTACTTCAAGACGCAGCCTCCCATTCTTCCGAACCCGACAAAGTCACCACGCTGCACCATGGCGCGACTGTCGAATGGCCCTGTAACGATACCGGGAAGCGAGCGAGGCTCCCCCGACCTCGCTTTTGTCGAACTGTCACAGCTGCTCTCTCGATTACAACAGACGCTCCTCCATCCCACCCCCGAGCGCGAACGACGACTGCGGACGAGCGAATACGAGAGGGCCAGGGTAGAAGCGGTAAGCCTTTCCACGACAACGTGTTTGAAAGCGCAGTGGCTTACAGAGGGCGTTGCAGAACCTCGGCTATGCGCGGGCGGCGCTCACCAAGTTGGAGCAGGATGCGATGGGCGTCAAGGCGCCGACGCGGCGGCTCGAAATGCAGGGCGCGTTGAACGCGCATAGAGAGTCATTGGAGACTCTGATGGACCGGCTGGAGGATCTCAGGCAGGTGAGTGATACAGGGCTCTGCATGACGCCTCGCGATGCTGACTGCCTGGAGATTGCTGCGGACTCTGAGGAGGACAACTCGGACGAGGAGGACCTCCTGGGGGACATAGCACCGACGCCGAGCGAGAGCATAGATTCAACATCCGTCGACGCAAGGGACGAGAGCCCAGTCGAACCGACAGTGCCACACCCTCCACCACTAGAACGCGCCGCCACCCCCGAAACGCTGGCGACACCATGGCAGCCCCCTCCAGAGAACATCTCACCAACGACGACAGAACTACCCGCCCTCGCTGCCACTCCTACGCAAACAACCCAAACCCTCCGCGCCCGCTCCTCTAACCAACCACCACCGGCCTCCCCTCCCTCGCACACCACCGCCCGCGCCGCCCTCTTCGCCAATCGGCGCAAGCAGCCCGCCGGGCCGCAGACGTCCACGGCCACCGCGGAGGCCATCCTCGACCAGCAGCGCGCCGAGCAGGACGCGCTCTCCGGATCGATCCTCACGATGGCGGGCGCGCTCAAGGCCAGCTCTCAGCGCTTCTCGACGACGCTCGAGGCGGACAAGGAGGTGCTGGGCCGCGCGGGCGACGCCGTGGACAAGACGGAGCGCGGGATGGAGGCCGCGAGGGGCCGCATGGGCGCGCTGAGGAGGATGACGGAGGGGAAGGGATGGTGGGGGCGGATGATGCTGTATGCGTGGGTGTATGGGCTCATGGTGGCGCTGATGGTGCTGGTGTTTGTGATGCCGAAGCTGCGGTTCTGAGATGACGCTGGGGCGGGAGGCTTGCTACTTGCATTTTAGATATCACTGGTGTTTCGCTAGCGAGGCGATGATTTACGAAACAGCTATACCTTGATGACATAGCGGCATCCCTCTCAAACTCCGCCTCCCAGCCGCCCTTTGTCGGGCCTCGGGTCCTCACAGCACCAACCAGAGATTTGCGCATACTTCACGAGCCATGTATATCTCTCATTCCCCATCAGATACCTCATCACTGGGCTTGGTAACCCTGCCGTTCGCTAGTATCGTCCTTCACGGAAGAGCCCGCTGGTGTTCAGGGGCGGGACTCGGGCTGCGAATTTTCGGGTCTTGGTCCGTAGAGAAGATCTCGAAGCCAGCCTCTCCCGTTGGCATGAGAGCTGCTGGCTCTGTTGCTTTCTCATTGTCCAGAGGTGAATGAGTATCCGCCTTGTCATCATCGCTGTGGCTGGAGGTGACGCTTTCAGCGTCTTCAGGAGCTGCAGGATCCGCCTCGTTGGTCTCATCATCCACCTCGGCAATAACAGACGCCGTCACAGGTGGCCACGGCAGCCCTCGAAGCCGGGCATTCACTTCAAGGCAGTGCTCGTACTCAAACCGCAGCCGGCGGCCAACCGGCTTGCCCCCCGTCTACTGCCGTCAGCAACCTCCTTGCCACACCTTGGGGGAGGATATCTCACCGGAGGCGAATACTGAAACAGCGACCCCGGCGTCGTCTTCTCGCCGAGGACCCGGTCCTGCCACTCGAGCCCCGTCTTGATGCGGAAGAAGTCCATGAAGAGGTCCATCTCGCGGCGCCACTTGCCCGAGCACCGGCTGGGGCGGTGGTAGCTGGGCTGGCTGTCGCCCTTGCGCTTGAGGAACTTGGCCGTGAACCAGTACAAGTGCGGCTTGGCGTTGGACTCCCAGAGCTGCGGCGCGCTGGCTGTCAGCTGGGTGCTGCGCATGGAGGGCGCTGGAGGGGGAGTTGGCTTACACTGAGGGTGTACCGCTGGCCGGACTCGCCGGTGGCTTCGTCGTCGCGGGTGATGTCGATCTGGTAGGGGAAGAAGTTCCTGTCAATGTATACGTGATACAGATCTGATTATGAGAAATGATTCTCGCAGGTTCGTTGTATCTGGGTATGGGCACTGGCTTACTCGTGTTGACAAACTTCTCGCCCTCCTTCTTGCCCTTCTCGATCCGAGCCAGCTCCCGCTTCGCAGCATTCTGCTTGGCCAGGTAGTTTCGCATCGAGTAGTCACGCTCGGGCTCCCTCTTCTCGTAGACGGTCGAGAACTCGAACCAGTCATAGTGGACGATGTGGAAGCGCTTGCCGCGCTTGAGAGCATCCTTGACTGCGGAGTTGCAGGTCAGCCTTGAACGCGATCCTAGTACGGTGTCCCGGACAAGAACGGACAGGCTCCCTACCTCGGGGAACCCTCTTGTTGAACTGCTCCTTCGTGCACAGCAGGTGCGTCGCCGTCTCGTTAAAGTCCTCGGTGAACGTGCCGCGGCGGAGCTTGGTCCAGCGCTTGAGGTTGTCGACGGTTAGTTCGCCTGGGAGGGGTCCGGCCGCAGCGATGACGCGGTTTCTATAGATTTGGCGAGGCATCGCTAGTACATCAGTGCATAGAGATGAGAGAGCGGCGAGATGGGAAGGTTGAAGATGAGATGTGCCAGGGACATTTGAGGCGAGGATGGGAAAGGCTAGTGGGGGAGGAAAGGGAACAAACCAAACAGCTGGTAGATAGAGAGCTATGAGATGATTCAGTTGGGTAGAGGAAGTAGGATGAGGGTTCAAGGCTGGTGGAGAGTGGCTGGAGTTGCATCCCGTCCGGAAAGGTGAGTTATCTTGAACAGGGGCTGCCGTCTCGTGCACGCTGGACGAGCCCATGGGAGTCGAAACGCAACTAGTGAGCGGCACCGCTGCGTCCGTATGAATTTGGAGGGCTTCGAGTTGCAACCAGAGTAACACCGTGGGGCGTTTGATAGGTACTTTAGCTTAAATGAAAGTGCTCTGGCGCTCAGACTGAAGCGCCGTGTTGAACAGATGATGTTTCAATAGTTGAGATGGGCGGAAGCCTTGACATACGTTTACGTGTAAGCACCGACTTGTACGGTGGTAGCACCGAAGACCCAAGATGTTGACTACAAAACAAAGTCTACCTGATTTCTTTCGCAGCCTTGATGAAAGCAGCGATCTTGTTCAAGCTCTGCTTCCCGTCCTCTTCAACACCACTGCTCACATCCACCCCCAGGACGCGGTCGCTCAATCCGCCCAGTGCGTTGACTGCCTCGGCCACGTTGTCCGGCTTCAGTCCTCCAGCCAAGAAGATCCTCAGATCCGGGTCCTGCTCCAGGGCCGCCTTGACGCTGGACACACCCAGGAGCTTTCCAGACCCGGCTCCGGAGTCCAGGAGCGGTATCGTATGGTACCCTCGCAGCCCAATGCCAACCTGGCCAGGCTTGAAGCAGCGAATCACTGGGACAGGAATGAGCTTAGCCCACTCAATCGGCTCATCGCCGTGAAGCTGGACCAGGTCCAAGTTATAGAGCCTCTGCTTCTCCAAAACCTCGCTGAGTGGCTGGTTCTGGAAGATGCCGACGACACGCGGCCGCGAGCTCTCTAGCCTTGCGCCAGAAGCCGCAAAGTAGTCCGTGGCGCCTGTAGCCGAGATCTGTCGATCGCTCCTCGCGGCCAAGGAGCCAGTATATGAGTGAACAGCGTTCGATATCGCCAGTGCCGTCTCGTGCGAGATGCAGCGTTTCGCGCCAGGAACCAAGCAAATACCCACAAAGTCAGCGCCCGACTCCACTGCTTTCTGGGCAGCCTCAGCACTGCGAGTTCCGCAAATCTTGACATAAAGGGGGTGCGGCGACCGCTTCTCGACAGGGGGCTTGGATCCCGAGCACAGCTCGCTGATAAACACGCTGGCGTCTGGCGCTCGCATAATCGCCTCTCCAACCAGCACAGCGTTGACGCCGTCGCTTTTGTTCAACAACACATCTTCATGAGTGTTGATTCCGCTGAGAGCGCAGATCAGGGTGTTCTCGGGGACCATGCTTCGTAGCCGGCCCGTCGTGTTCAGGTCCACCTCGAAGCTCTCCAGATTCCGGTTATTCACACCAATGGCCTTTGACCCCAGCTTCACAGCAGTCGTCATCTCCTCAGCATTTTGAACCTCTACCAGAGGCTCCATTCCTAAAGAGAGAGAGTACTTGTATAGGCGTTCGAGCAGTGGGGTATCAAGCATCTTGACAATCAGCAGGACCGTGTCTGCACCCGCAAGTCTCGCCTCCAAGATTTGATACTCGTCAAATATGAACTCTTTCCGCAGGATAGCCGGCCTGTTTGGCATTCCGTCCAGGACTTGGCGAACGGCTCTCAAATCTTCGATGCTTCCCTTGAACCACTCCGGTTCCGTGAGAACGGAGATGACGCTGGCGCCTGCCAAAGCGTATTTGCGCGCTTGTGTGGGAGCGTTGATGTCAAGGGCGAAGATGCCCTTGGAGGGTGAACCACGCTTGATCTCGGCCATCAGAGCCACGTCAAACGGTGACTGTCGTAGGCGGTTGATGAGTGGAACCAGCGGCGGCGCGGCGTTGAAGTCGTAGGCGGCTTGCAGATCGGCCATTCTCTGCGAGGGGATCTCTTTCTGAATAGCAACGGCAGCCTTGCGGCTCGCATAAATCCTTTGCAGGATGTTGTTGCTCTTCGACTTTCCTGGCGCGGAGGCAGAGCTACTGACTGATGTTGCGTTCTGTAGCACGGCATTCTCCTCCCAAGTTCCGCCCTGCATGTGCAAGAAGTTCTTGATCATCTTGCGTCCATGAGCAGTGAGAATGCTTTCCGGGTGAAACTGAACGCCTTCCATGGTAAACTCCTTGTGGCGAATGCCCTGGATGATGCCGGGTGAGCCGTCGGCATTCGCCACCCAAGAGGTAATCTCGAGGCACTCTGGGAGCGTGAGTTGGGTTCCCGCGAGAGAGTGGTATCGGGTCACTGGAAGATTCTGGTCCAGGCCGGCAAATACACCCTTGGAATCATGCGTCAGGGGGGACGTTTTGCCGTGAAGCCACTCTCCGGCCGAGTTTACATCACCGCCGTAGACGTCAAACATGCATTGCCTGCGGCGCGTGAGCATAAGTTACTCCAGTGATAGTGGAAGAAGGTACACTCACAGGCCCATGCAGACGCCAAAGATGGGAATTTTCCCCGCAAAGCGCCTGATGGCATCGCGGCTGATGCCGGAGTCGGTGGTGGGATGTCCAGGGCCAGGGCTGATGATGAGCTGGGTCGGGTTCTTTTGAATCAGTTCTTCCACGGTAAGCTCGTCATTCCTGAACACGTGGACAGTGGCGCCCTCAAGAACAAGATACTGGTAAATGTTCCAGGTGAAGGAGTCGTAGTTGTCGATCAGGATGAGGTTCGAAGCAGTTGGCACCGGGGGCGAGGGATCGGGTTGGTGGGGTGAGTGGTCGATGATATTTGGAGACGGCATTTTGGGAGACTCTTCAGAGAGTGCCGTAGGCGGTCGGATTTCCAGCAACAGGTCGAACTGGCCAAGGGAGGAAGACGTGACCTGCTACGGCGAGGATATGCGCGGTTGATGAGAGGTGAGTCAATATCGGAGAGAGGCTGCTTCGTATTGTCGAGAAATGGGCCAGTGTGCCAGTCTGCGCTGAAATTTGGCGCACTGTGCTGGAACACCTGTAGGGCACAGGATGCACCGTGTTGTGGTACAGTGTCTTGTTCGATTGCTGCCCCGATGCAGCTCCGGCACTTGCTCGCCAACGCTTGGTACCTGGTCGGCTCAACGTCGGCTCTTTAGGCTGGGAGCTCCATCCAAAAAGTGCCTGCATGCGCTGAGCTCCAAGCAGATGCTGGCTTCGCGACTTGAGCGCGTCAACTCCAACCTTCTCTTGTCACCAACCCCCCCTGGGTGATGCATCGCGTGCCGCTGCCACTATTCTGACGCTCGTGGCAATGGCGCCGGTGTCTGATAGCAACTACTTCCCCTCCCTGGAAGAATGCCTGTCCGGGGAGCGGGTGCTTCTGTGAGCTTCACCTCCACGGCCCTGCCCAGGCCGGCCATCCGCGAAAAGCATGCGACTGACTTTGGCGATGCAGGTCCTGGAAGCACGTATCGACGGCGCTGTCAGACGACTCCGGGCGACGGCAGGCGAGCTCAGCTGTTACCAGCTTCCTAGCCGACGAATACGTCCACACGCTGCTCAAAGACCCCTCGGCAGCGTTTGCGCCGCCAAACGAAGCGACCAAGAAAGATTTCGAAACCAAGACCGCGCCAATCAACGTCACATCGGCGTCGACGGCCAAATTCGATGTCAAGAGCATCAAGGAAGATGCGGAATGGCTCAGCAAGAACGCAAAGGTCAACCTCGTCGCTGCGCTTCGGGTAGCCGCCGTCGAGATTGAGTCGCGTGCTTCACGACACCTCTTGGGACCGCTTTCCTCGCAGGATGCTACGAACCTACAAGAAGCCGCCGGCCTTCAAAATGGCCAGGGGTCATCCTTCTTGTCCGACTTGGGCGCGGCAGCGGCGCTGGACTCGGACGAGATCTCCGCCGATTTCGACAAGGCAGAGTCGCGAAGGCGACGTCTCTTCGACACATATCTGACCGAACGGCGGTCATTCATGATGGCGATGGACTACATGTACTCGATAAAGCTCTACGGGCGACTCCCGATTTTCACATCAGCCAACGAAAAGCTGGCGCCACTCTACAAGCTCAAGGAGACGGCTCGCGCAAAGGATGAGACAGCGTCTTTGCTTCCTGCCTACTTGAAAGTCGTCACTGTTTGCATGGGTAACATAGAGTCTGGATTCAAGTCCTTGACCGATGATAGCCTGCTGCTGGCCGACGATGTCGAGATCGACTGGCTGAGGAGCCTCCTGACCGAGGTTGTTCACGCCCTATCAGCAGTGTTCCAGCTCGTGGATAGTCTGGGTACCGAATTCCCGCCTTCAGGCGCTATTAACCAATGGTTCTCGTTGATGGACGCTTACAACTTCTTCGATTCTATTCAACCCGTCCGTCGCCCGTCTTTCTTGTTGTCGAAAGCCCATTTGTTGACCAATGAAGCAGATTCACGAGAAAATCGCTGAGTTGATTATGCCCCTCAAGACGCTCTCGGTGGCTATTTCGATCAGCCTGCTCAAGCCTGCTCGATCCTTGACATTCCTCGCGGAGCGAGAGGAAGACCCGACGCCAGGCGAAGATTCATACGATGCCTATCTGCTTCTGTCTGATGTTTTGGAGCAGGTGCACAAGAGCGTGATCAATGCCGCCGGCATGGATTGCGAAAGCGCAACTCCTGTCATTTTTGCCTGGACCCTGCTGCTTCATCGCATGAATGTTTCATATCAGAACCGGACGGAGAAGCGAGACAACCTCCTCCAGCAGAATGCCCGAGAGAACTTCGAATCCGGGGGCGTCATTCGGCCCACTGCAGCCAGGCGCAACTCGGCTGGCAGCATCTTTTCCATTGAGTCGTCCAAGTTCGACGGGTTCCTTGAAAACGCGACAACCTCAAAGGACTTGCAGGTGGTGGAGCAGTTGGCCTCCGGTGTTACCGCTCATGGCCGCGTGTTCGATGTCATTGCCAACATGGCTACGGCACTGGGGCCTTCACCCGAAGGCAGCATGACGCCACTGATCAGCTCACGCATCAGGGACGTCTTTCTTGAGCTCCTCAAAGTATCATATCCTATTGTTGGGTACCAATCCGATCCCATAAGCTCGCTGCTTTCGCTGCTAGCCCAGGGCCGAGGCTACTGGGACCTTTCGTCCGAGGACACTCTTTCTGCCTCCCAGGATGTGTTGGCATCCATGATACACGATGACTATGCCATGGAATTCTACTTTAAGCAAGCACTTGAGCGCTATCCATACGAGTTTATGCCTTTCATCACTCTCTGCAGGACACTCTGCACCGCGGCTACCGACTCGGACGACTACAGATTCGACATGATATTGAACCTCCTCAGAAAGACTCCTACTCTGACATTCGTCCTTCCCGATGAATTCCAGGGCTATGAGCTCGTCCAGGAAGACGAAAACACAAATTCCTTCTGTCTTTTGGAAGAGATTCCATTGATATGCTTGTCGTCATCGTGGCGAAGGAGATACATCGAAGACGACGCTTACCGGCTACCCGCTGGGACATATGGGCGCTTTATTACGGATACAGGCAGAGTTGTCCTGATGGAGCACCCACACTCTACACTGTCATTGCTTGGCCGACAACTTGAGATCAACCTTGTGAAGGAGGGCTATCGGTCTGAGTTGAAAATGCTGCATCCCGACGAGGTTGCCGAAGTCATCTCGTTGCTCTCCACGCTGTTTCGTATGGAGTACTTGAGAACGGCGAAGACGAATAACGGCAATACGTTGATTCACAAGGAGAGCGACCTCTTGCAGGAGGCCAGCAAGCACATCAGCGGTGGCAAGGATATTGTCACTGTCGTCTGCGAGACGATGGACTACTTCATGCAAGATGAGCTTGCAATGGCCGAAGAAGCTGCCGTCAACGTTCTCACCGCCTGCGTCAAGTTCTTGGACGCCATCTTGCCGGTTCAACCTAGCCGCGTGTGGTCATACCTGGCGAGAAGCGAACTGCTCAATTCAGATTCCAGAGCAGGAAAACTGACAAAAATTACCGGCAGCCTTGACCTGGTCTCGGAGCGATTTGAATTCCTCATGTCCTCTCTCTCATTTTTCTCTGGGCTAGTTGACACCGCAATGTACTCTGCAGTTCAACGCCGGACAGGAAACAAGCTTGCCACCAGACAGAAACCAGAGTCCAATCCGTGGCTGGGGACTGCCGACAAAGTCCTTCGAAGAGTCAGCCTGTCCATCGCCCAGGCCTCTGTTGACGTGTTCGAGAGCACGTCGACGTGGAGATTTGCCTCTGAGACTGGCCGCTCGTCACTGCTGGGCAATGTCATCCCCGTCCTCGACAAGTTGGTCGTGTACAGCTATAACATGGGTGAATCAGCCAGCTCAGAGAACTTGACGTCTTGCCTTCAGCCGTCAGCCTCCTATATTGTCGACTGCTTCACGTCACCATCAACAGGCACTCTAAGATTCCAACCTATTCTCTCCTCACTCATCGCCGCCTTCACGACATCCGACTCGACCTTGTACCCGACACGTACAAAGATATCTCGAGATCACCTGTGCTCAATTCTCAATTTCTCCACGACGCTGCTCCGGGCAGCAAATTACGTTGAACGATCTTCTACGATGATCGAGGCGTATCTCTTTAAAAGCTCGACGCTTCTAGCCAGGCTGTGTGCTGTCTCGGATCTGGTGCGAGGACCTGCGATCTGCCTTCTGGAGGCGCTCGTGGTTAACGCCGGGAAGTCTACTTCTGAGCCGCCCTCTCTGCTCGGCTACCTGGGGCCGCAGATCTCAAAGTCATTCTTGCAGTTGCTTTCCAACCTGGGCAAGCTCTTTGCCTTGACGCAGGATGCGAAAACAACGTGGCGCTTCTTTTCATCAATATTGAGAAATCGGCAACAGTGGATGTCGAATTGCCTCCTCACAGGGCAGACGCCTCGGGAGGCAATGAAGCAGGACAACAAGGACGAGCTATCAGGCGACTCTGTGTTTGCCGGCGCCCTGGCGAAATTGAAGGTGTTGAAAGACCTCGATAGCGTCGAGGCTTTGGCTATCCTGGACTTTGTCGCTTCTGCGCAGAATTACTGGCCGTGGACGGTCTTCACGCTTTTGAAAGACACTTCTTACATCAGCGGACTGCGAGCTTATGTTCGCGACCTGAAGCCGTCTCACCTGACTGTGAAGTCGGACGCCATCGGGACCAGTATTGATGCCAGGATAGCAGCGTACGTCGCCGAAACATTGGCGATGCAGCTGTACCATTCACGACACCACGGCACTGCAGATGCCCTCGCGAAGAGCCTCGTGACGGACCTCGACTACTATCTTCGTGACGGCGTTGAAGTTGCGGGCTACAACAAATCGCTACACAACAACTTTGCGAAAAACTTCGCAAACAAGTACTTTGGTTGCTCGGTGGATAACTTTAAACGAACTCTGTTGGAACACAGGGAGCTGGGCAACAATTATTACTATGACCTAGACCGAGCCGACGACATGCTTAGATTTGACCCAGGGTGGCTCGGGAGCAAGGACAACGGGTTCAAGAACGAAATGGAGCGTGCGAACGCAAACCTGTCTCTAGTTGACGCCCAAATAGTAAGCCTACACGACGTGGTTACTATTGACATCGCTAACTCTGTCTCTCTAGGCTCTATTCCACGCTTGGGAATTCCTGTTGGTCGAGCTCAGCACTTGCCTACCGACCAACGAAGCTGTCGTCAAGCAGATGTTGCAGGTCGCGCAACAATGCTTGAACGCAAACCAGGGCGCGCCGGGGCCAGAGAGCATCTTTGTCAAGCTCGTTGACACGCGGGCGGATCTGGCTCTGGTCTTGGTCCAGCGGCTTGTCAAGTCGTCCATGCCAGCCAAGGACATCAACCAGCTGTTGAGCACTCTTGTCGCCACCATACACGGCGTGGAAGAGCCGTTTGCCAATGCATCTATTGCGTATTATCGCACGCTCTTGAAAACTCTCTTCGTCACGCTCCGAGCGTATCAGCTTGCCGACCCCAAAGCTGCCTCTGACTCGCCAGTCGACTTTGATGGGTCAACGGTAAATGTTACGCAGACCATACTCAACGTGCTGGATCACGTTGTCGGCAGAGGCTTCCGCTCTCTCGTCAGCCTCATTCACGACAACGACGCCGATGTCTGCCCAGAGGACCTCGCACTCTTGACGGCAATCTTACAAGCAATCTTGAGCCTGCCAACAATGGATCAATCGCAGACGCAGGTCTTGAACATCATGGCAACGCATGACGCCGTGCATGCTGCGACGTCACTCTTCTCGTGGGCCGACAAGCTAGCACTGCAAGGGGACCCTGTGTACGGCGAGCTGAGCATTTTGTTCTTGCTGGAACTCTCCACCATGCCAGCCGTGGCAGAGCAACTAGCATGCGACGGCATTCTCAGCAGCCTGCTGTCTGCCAACCTGTCTAAGTACATGCTCAAGACTCATATCTCGCCCTATGCAGACGCCCCGGTCGCCCAGCGGTGCTACGCGATCTGGGCCAAGGGCCTGCTGCCGCTGATGCTCAACCTGCTTGCAGCTCTCGGCGCTACGATCGCACCAGAGCTCACGTATGTGCTGAACCAGTTCTCCCACCTGCTGGAAGCGAGCGTGGATCGATTCGAGGCACCGGGCGCAAGCCGGACGAGGTCGAGGTCCACACCGCATTACCTGACGTTGTTGGCGACATCTGAAATTCACTCACTGGCACTGCTTACGCGCGTGCTTGCGGCTCTGCGCGCCAACAATAACCGAGACATTCCTGCCGTCGAGTGGGACGCGACGAGTCTGCTGGAGAACGTCGAGTTCTGGCTGTCTAGCAAGAGGTTGCTGAAAGAGCGACTGCTGCCTTTGGGATCGCGGGAGATGGAATGGAAGAACACGAAGCTGTCAGTCGGGGCTGGAGGCTATGAGAACTTGCTGGAGCAGAAGATTGTGTCCCAGCTTGAGACGGTGAGGGACGTTTTGAGCGAGGAGCTGGAAGGCTGATAGTTCCCGCATGCCCACTTGTTTCTGGTATCAGGTCAGGGAGGGGCGGGTAGAAAGCCCGAAGCTGGAGGGCATTTATATATGTAGAGGATGACTGGAGATCAGGCGTTGGAAAGCGGGACGCGCTGTTTACTTGTAGAACAATCCATGTTGGGCATATGGGAGGAGAGAGCTGCCAACTTGCCGATTGACAAAACAAATCTCGTGCAGGGAGCTTGGGCATGGTTCAAGAATTTGCATGTTTATAGCCCATGAAGAAGGTTGAATACACATCTGATAAGCAGACATCCCATGCCCATCCCTTCTGCGCTTTTTGCTGGTTCCGCATCATACAAGTACAAACTCGGCCCGTCACGGCGGACCGCCGCCATGCCCACGTAAGGGGAACCGACATCCAACACCAAAACAGGATAACCGTACAGTGAATCCATATCATACACAGCCCACGGCGAATCAATGCGACCCCCGGAGGAATATCTCTTGTCGGGGAGAGAGCGGAGAGTCGGTTGTATATCTCGAGTGCACACCATCCCCCGACGAACTCGATTCATCATGTCGTCTCGCTCTATTTGTTCTGCATCTGCTGGGTGATCTGGGCATTGTGCTCCTGGAAACGGTCGCTGACGCGCTGCTGGGTGGCCATCCACTTGAGGACGCAGCGGTTGATGCAGCCGTTTTCGCGCGAAGAGAGGGCCTTGGAGGTGAAGTCGTCGACGCAGCTGGTGAAGCAGTGCTCGACGAGGCCGCCGAACGCCTGTGCTAATCGTCAGCCACGCCTTGGTCCCTCAGCCCCCGCCTTGGGGATGCGCCACGCGATCCGCTGCAGCTCGAGGAGGGTCAACGTACGCCCATGAACTCCTTGACCTGGCGCTTCTGCATGCGCTGCTCCAGCATGCGCTGCTCGGCGGTGGTTAACCTGGGATGGGTCAGCTGGCGGTTGCGCGGCAGCGGTGGGCGGCGCGGTGGGAGAGGGCGTACATATCCATGGCGGGCGGGAGCGTGGTTGGGGGTTGGACGAGCGATGGGAGAGAGGATGGCGATGGGATGTCGGGACGGGGATGACGGCTGCTGGACTCTGAAATTTTGGTAGATGTCGTTGCGGCGATAAGGATTGCTGCTCTTATCTAATCGTTATCGGCGACATTGTTGCTGTCTCTGGTTCTTGTGCAGCCAGCCTTTATTAGCTTTGGCCCTATGGGCAGCCAGCATGATCGCGAATATCTCCCTCTGCGTTGAAAGGCTGCTTTTGGACCTTTCTTTGCTTCACATGCTGCTCCCACCGTGGCACGCTCTGTCCTATTACCTGCCAACCTGCCTATGATGCCGTTGACTCACAGCACAAGCTGGAGCTCCAGCTCCGCCCCCCCGCATCAGCTTCCTGGCGGAGGCGTCGCGATCATTATGTTTCCAAAAATGGATCGTGCAGGGTTGCGATATATCGCCGCCCAACACGTCACCACTTCCTTGTCCCCTCCAGCCAAGAAGGGCACATGCAGCAGAAGATAGATGTCCGCATGCCCTCTGAGACGGAGCCCCCCCACCGAGGTGGTATCGAGACGGCGCAGCCCGCCCTGGCCCGCCATGGAGCATCCGCCGATGGCAGCCAGGGCAGGCTGCGAGGCTCAGCACCGTGGCTCGGTGAGCACTATGAGTACGGCATCGTGTGCTCAGGCAGCGTGGAGCACCGCGCCAGGTCAAGCTCGGCTCCTTCTGAGCTGACCAAGACCAACAGTGGGGGCCAATAGACGATGCAGCAGTGACCTCGCCACAAACCGCCACGATGTCGAGGTAGGAAACCTGGTTCAGTGATGCCGTGATGGGGAACAGCAGCCGGTTCCTGCGCCGTACACGAGATTTCCCACGTATCCGACACGGGGAATTCGCTGTGTTAGTCGGGCCAAGTGAGTGCACCAAGAGGGACCAATTGTTTCCCCCCAGGGCTGTTTTCCCAGGCCAGGCAGTTCCGGAGGCGTGTCAGCTCATCGCTCGTCCGAACGTATTGCCTTGCCTGGTACGAATAAGGCACCTGAGCTCCAGGGCGCTCAGCAGTGGCTTTCAGGCAGGCAAATCATGCCATGCCGGGGGGCTTAGGCCTCCAGCATCCGGGCTCCCGCATGCGTGCCGATTGGGTGCTCTCCGCTTGGATATCATCATGACAAATTCCGGCCGCGGGTTCTCTCAGCAGGTAGTCTCCCTTGCTTGTCGCCCAAGTCAAGTGCAGGTACGTAGGCTAGAGCCTTGTGGGATCTGGCGATTGACCGATGACGACGACGACGATGGTGGTGCCCGATGATGATGGTGTCGATGATGATGGTGTCGATGATGATGGTGTCGATGATGATGATGCTGATATCCGCACCGGGCCAAGCGCCGCGCCGGCGTCGTCGATTACGGTCCGGCCTCGCGCCGTCGCCTTCAGGACAGGCACTGAGGGCGTCTAGTGCAGAGGCTAGCAAGAGCAAAAGATTCGAGGCCCGATGCATGCGTCCATCGGTGGCTGCAGGTTCCATTATTACGAGCCAGGCAGACGGGGGATACTTTCCAGGCGCTATAACGTGGGCAGTCAATCAATCTACCTGGGACGAACCTGTGGTCGGTCGAGGCGCTGTGCTCGTGGGTATTATTAGCTTTGGGGACCGGGGCGCGCACTGTCTGGCTGACCGTTCGTCTCTTGATGTCTCCTTGATAAGGCATGCTCGTGCCACGGCAGAAGCGACCTCACAGCTATAAATAAACCAGGTCGTGTCTGTTTCTGTTTCTGTCTTCACCCGCTCGACGGAAATGCCCACGTCCAGTCGCCAGAAACACGGCGGAAACAAGCAGAAACGACAGTGGCCCCGGGGAGCAGAGACGCGGCCTGCGCCCTGCAATCGCCCTCCAATTGGCGTTGGCGCCCATAATCCCGGGGGATTTCGCTGGCTGTCGGCCGCGCTGCTGATCTGCCGCTGCTGGGCCCCCGGCCAACACCACCACGACCTCGACCACCACCGCCGCAGCCAGGCCTGGTAGCGACCGCTCAGCACCTCGTCCAGGCTGCCACCTCACACCTCCGGTACCATAGGTAGGTACACACACCACCACCACCACCACCACCACCACCACCTCGAGGCGCGCCGCGCATCTCACGCACCTCACCGCAACCCTCCTCCCGCACCTCCTCTTCCATCGCCAGCGCATCGCCCGCCTACGCTGTCGCCTCCTCCATGCCGCAGAGTTCGAGCAGAGACGCCCGCCCGCTAGTTCGACGTTAGGCGCCCGCTCCAGCCTGGCAACGCCGAGCAAGACCCATCGCACGCACGCTCGCGGCGCCCAGAGGACGCACGTACCGCCCGCCGATCGAGGCCGCCTTCGTCCTTCGTCGCATGCACCGACCGCATCCCCCTCACCCCGAACCGACTGAAAGCTGCCCTGCAGAAGCAGCCGCCGAGCCATTGACCGACCTTGCACCGCTCTCTGTCCAGGAATTGCCTCGCGTCCCGTCGCGCGCCCGCTCGGCGTCGAGTCGAGGTCGGTAGCCTGAGCCGGATCGCCGCCCACGAATCGTCCGTCGTCGCCCGAGGCCTCGTCGCGACGAGCGCCATCGCCGACCCCCATGGCTTCTCCCATTCCCACAGCGAACCGGGCCAGCCCGCCGAACCAGGCCGCGCCGCCTGGTGCCACGCCTGCCTCGCCCCCGAACAGGCGCGACCTCAAGTCGTGGTGGAAGGGCTTCAAGCTGCCCTCCAAGCACCAGGAACCCGCAGGTAGGGTCTCTCCGCTCGCTCTGCTTCGCCGTCTGCGTCCGTCAGCCAGACGACGCATCTGCCTCGCCGAGTGGCTACAGTCGAGAGCATCGATCGGTCGCCAACGATGCTCTCACGTCCCGTCGTCCCCGTGCCAACTGTGGGAAGCGATGCGATGCGACCGATAAGCGCTGCCCGTCAAGTTGCTCCGACGTGTCTCATGTCTCAGCCCATCGGCGCTCTCGAGCTCCCTTTTGCTGCATCCCATCACCGTCATCATCTATCCGCATCTCGCTGACATTGACCGCAGCAGAGACCAAGGCCCCAGGCATTTTCGGCATTCCTCTGCGGCAGAGCATAACGTACGCCAACGTCGCCATATCCCTCATCGACGAGAACGGCCAGAGCTACATCTACGGATATGTTCCCATCGTCGTGGCAAAGTGTGGCGTCTTCTTGAAGGAAAAGGGTGGGTGGGAGCCGGCCGTGCAGACTCGCGTACATGCTAACCCTCGTGGCAGCCACCGGCATCGAGGGCATCTTCCGCCTGAGCGGCTCCGAAAAACGCATCAAGGAACTCAAATCGATATTCGATTCTCCCGATCGCTACGGCAAGGGGCTTGTATGGGATGGATATACCGTTCACGATGCCGCCAACGTCCTCCGCCGATACCTCAATGACCTCCCAGAGCCCGTCGTGCCCTTGGGCCTGTATGAAAAGTTTCGCGATCCTCTGCGCGGCGCCACGAAGCTGGCCGTGGGCGATGTCGAGGGCCCTCAGTTTGTGGACAACTTTGACGAGAAGGCCGCCATCGAGAAGTACCAGCAGCTCATCACGGAGCTGCCCCCTCTCAACAGACAGCTGCTCCTCTACATTCTCGATCTTCTCGCGGTCTTTGCCGCCAAGTCGGACGAGAACCGCATGAACTCGCAGAACTTGGCGGCCATCTTCCAGCCTGGCATGCTGTCTCACCCAGCCCACGCCATGGCACCGGAGGAGTACCGACTGAATCAATGTGTTCTCATCTTCCTGATCGAGAACCAGGACCACTTCCTCATCGGCATGCAAGGGACAGCTGCGGACGAAAAGACCAAGAAGGAGGTGGAATCGGGGACCCCGACCGCTCCCTTGACGCCGAACCCCAGCAGGACCCCGGGCGGCCTCGATAGGTCGGCCTCGAATGCCAGCGCAGGTGCCACGAGCGTCCGACGAGACGGCAAGCTTCGGCGGAACAGATCCGTTTCTTCACGACACTCGCGACAGGACGGCAGCACGACGCCAAACAGCCCTGCGCTGGCCGCGACACCCACGGGCGGCTTAGGTAGGAGCAACACCGTCCCGTCGAAGAAGTCGCCGGCGCTGGCCGGAGGCAAGTTCAAGAACCGCGACAACAGCGGCCAGCAATCGCCGGCCGCGCACGTGGAACCTATGACCCCTGTTCGCGCAACTCACCCAGCGACCCAGTCCCAGAGCTCCAGCCCGGCACCGGCCGCTGTGGGTGCGGCATACCTAATTGCCGAACCGGATTCAGTACCAGGACCGAGCCAGGAGAGATTGCTGGAGGTCCCACAAGAGACGCCGATTCCACCGCCAAAGGAACGGAACCTCCAGAGCCTGTTCCAGCGATCGACTGCAGATGGTGGTGAGAAGAGGCAGCCTAACAAGCTGAAGAAGAAGCGCATACCGGGCAGCTTGAACATCAGCGCGCAGAGCTCGAGTGCCTCGCTGCCCCGGTCGAATACGGCGTCTCCAGCGTTCGAGACATCGAACCCCATGGACTTGCTGCAGCCCATATCCGAGCCCATGGTGCAGCCGACGTCACAGCCAACCTCGCATCCCACCATCCATACCATCACGCACTCCATCATGTATCCCATCCCGCATCCCGCCACGCAGCCCACCCACAATACGTCACAGCCTGCCGCTCAGGCAGCTGCACAGCGGCCCGATCTTCCGCATCCTCAACCGTCCGCCGAGACGGAGGCGCAACAGAAGCCCGCTGCCCTGGCTCAGCAGCCGAGCGACATGTCCTCTGAACCCACCCCTCGCGCATCTCACATGGCAATCAACAGCAGCCTGCATCCCGATGACACTCTCCGGGGGAAGAAGTCTCCACCGACATCCATCCACTCCTCGCTCAACGAGGGATCGGACCTAGATCAAGTGGCAGATCAAGTGGCAGATGAGCAGGTCATAGCGACGGCAGACAGCGCCGAAAGGGAGAAGAAGAAGCGATGGAGGCTGTCGCGGAGCAAAAACAACGACAATGGCGGCGGCTCAACAAGTTCCGTGGTAACGCCTCCGCACATGAACATCGGCTCTAATGACAAGGCAGAGATCAGCACCACGTCCATTGGTAGCGGAGCCAGCAAGCCCCCCAAGAGCTTCACAAATGAGAGCTCGGAACCAACGACTCTGGCCAGCGCCGAGGGACAGACGGCCCACGAGGGCGGCGGGCGGCAAGACAACAACAAGGACGAGTCCAAGGGACCAATTGGCTGGATCAAGAACAAGTACCGCGAGGCCAAGGAGAACGCCGAGCAGAGACGTGCCAAGTCGCCTCCTGCAGACCGTCAGGGAATCAATGCCGCTCTGCTCCCGCGCGGCAGGAGCTTAGACATGAAGCGAGAGAAGCGTGACGAGGAGAAGCAGGCAGAGAAGCCGATAGAGAATCAAGGTGAGAGGGAGGCTGCAGGCCCAAAAGAAACCCAAGAGGAGGCGCCGAAAGAGACCGTCCCGGAGACCCCCATCGCGTCTACCGCCGAAGCACCCACGGAGGCACCAACGGCGGTGCCAAAGGAGACTCTGACTGAAATCCGAAAGGACGAGCCCAAGGACACCGCCCTGGACGCTCAAGCGCAACCAGCGGCTGAATCTCGACCCGAGCACGCTCCCACGGCAACAACGGATGTGCATCCCCAGACCGAGCCTCCGAAGCAGGAGTAAGGGCTTTATGCCCTTGATGGAAAATATGTGGAATTTTTGGACTTTGGGAGCTTGGCCAGACGCGCTGCGTCTCTTCTATCATGCTTGATGTTTTGTCTCCCCCCCCAACCATCTTCTCTAGCTGTTCTCCACCTCATCACAGGGAGAGCAATACCCTCTGGCATTGAGTGCGCACCGGATCCGTTGATCTGATTCCCCCCTTCTTCGATACCGCACGAGGCGCCGTTTATCCCCCCCCTTTTTCATTTGTCCATCTGGCTGCTTGCGACCCACGGGGGAATCGCATCCCTCTATTTTTTAATAACTCCTTTTGTTGGGGCGCACCGACGCCCGTCAACACCACCTTTTGATATCAACACATTGCGCATACTTTTTTTCCCCACCCACCAAAAAAGACGAGGGAGGTCCGAGAGATGGACCGGGACGGGACCGGGACGGGGGCGGGACGGGACGGAAACGGAAACGCAACGACGAGGCTTACGGGGCGAGGACGGGGGGGATGTCTTGTCTGATGTATGGGCAACTAGGAGATACTTGAAATCTTTCCTTCGACGAAACCTTCTGCGGTGCGTTTCTGCGTGGCTACTTGGTTGTTTGGTGGAGGCATAGTTGGGGGTATCTGAAGAGGGGTTTCATCTTGGACGATGAGGATTGTTGGATTGGTACGAAGCATACCTTATTATGTATTAAATTCTGTATGGATTAACACTCTGTGTGTTTGCAGTAGTACGATGCTCCCACATGACATGCCAAATCGTCTACGAGATACGGTGAAGCCTCCCTAAGGCGTTTGCTTGGGCGCCGGCGCGTTGTCAAACACGCCCGTGTCCCACACGAGCATCTTGCCCGCGCGCCGCCAGTCCTCGTTGAAGAAACCGTTGAAGCCGCCCCATACACGCCGGATGGTGATGCCCAGCTCCTTGCCCTCGTCCGTGTCCAGAAACCCGCGCAGCCAGGGCTCGATGCCCTCGAAGCCGACAATGTAGCGCGGAGTGCGCATGCCGCGCCCCGGTGCGAAAAGCTCCGCGCGAAGAAAGTGCACGGGGTCGTCGTAGAAGCGGTCTGCCTCGTCGCGGTAGGAGTCCCTCTCTGGTGTATTGGGTTGTGTGTGAAGAGGGGGTTCGCAGGTGAGGGAGTACGCGCTGAGGCCGGGGTAGACGAGGTGGGAGCGCCAGGGGGTGGAGTGGCAGGGCATGAGGAAGAGGGCGAAGAGCTCGTCCCGGGGCTCGGGGGCCTGGTGCGTGGCGTGCGCGAGCTGCACAGAGGCAGGGTGTATGCGCTCGTATTCTCTGCGGAGGTAGGACATGACGGTGAGGGGTGCGGGCTGGTGGAGGAAGGCTAAGTACCCGGCGAGGACGAGGTTGACACCCAGCGCGGCGAAGAGATATGGCTTGTTGCGGAGATGAGGACGGGGGACGGCGGACTTAGACGGCGGTGATGACGATGGAGGAGAGGTGAAGAAGGAGGCGGCAAGTGGCGCGGCGAGGATGTTGAGGGCTGGGAGGAGGGGGTAGATGAAGCGGACTTCTTTGTGGGAGATGAGTGATAGGGCGGCGACAGTGGCGAAGACGGTGCAGGATAAAGTCTTGAGCGTGTTGGCCTGATCAACGGACGAGGCTGAGGGCTTGTAGAGGCTCCGGAGGGCGAAGGGCAGGGCGGTGGTGGTGAGGAGGGGGATTCCCTGGAGGAGGTAGTAGTGCCAGGGGTTGCGGCCGTAGAAGACGGCGAGGGACTTGGAGATGTTGAAGTAGAGCCAGTTGTAGGGGGGGAAGGTCCAGAAGCCAAAGTAGAGGCGGTCGGACACGGATGACAAGGCCAAGGCCAGACCGCCACACAGAAAGGCTTCCCTGAAGAGAGTCAAGGTGGACGTCCAGGTCAGCGGTGAAGAACCCTGGAGAGTCACTCTCGTGAGGGCCACTCCGACGACTGTTGCCCAGATCAAGACGTTTGTCGGCCGCAGGACAACTGCCAGGGCGGCAAGACACAGAGATGCGCGGAGCCGCCATAGGTCGCGGAGAGGGTTGGCTGGCATCGTGTTCTCCTTGATGGATGTGGCGGCGCCAAGGAGCTGCCAGGGCCAGTAGTACAAAGCCATGACGGTGAGGGTGGTCTCGAGCGAGTTGGAAAAGGTACGCGTGGAGACGTACCATTGCCAGGGGCTGAAGATCTGGAGGAAGAGCTGCATGACGTGTCAGTTGACCTTTTGGCGAAGTACCAGGGGCGAATGGCACAAGGCAGACAGAGGGGAGACATACCGCAAAGAAGGAGGCGCTGCTGTGCGAGCCGTAGATGTTGACCGCAAGCTGCCAGGTGTACCAGTCTCCCAGACCGGCAATGCCAGCCTGCAACACCTTGGGGGCAGCCATGACGACGGCAGTGCGTAGTACATTGCCCGCCGGTAGCAGCCCAGAGAGCTTGTCCGCGACCATGTAGGCTGCCGAGAAGAGGACGGGGTGAAGTGAAGACCTCAGCTGGTGATGCCATTCCTGCAGGAGACGTTTCAGCGTTTCATTCCGCACTGCAGTTGCACTCGGCAAGGCACATAGTCGGAGGCGGCTCATATGCAAGAACCCCAATGCGTGTAAGATGTGTTTGCATGTTTGCTTACCCAGGTCAGCCACGCTCCGCTGTGCGGCCCGAAAGCGAGCCGCCACGCGGGCTCGAGGGACTGGAAGAACTCATCGGGCTGGAAGAAGGTGGCGATCCACCAGGCGTTGATGAGTCGGATAATGACGATGTCGCGCAGGAAAACAGGACGGTTGCGGCGGTTGCGGGCTGAGGGGGAGGAAGAAGAAGAGGAGGAGGAGGCGGAGGAGGCCATGGTTGGCTTTCGCGTTGTTATGTGTCCTCGGGGCCGAGGGAGGTGACGCAGAGGTGGTGCGTGATGGGCGCTATCCAAGGGCCATTGGGCCAGCTGCTTGGACTGAGGATCTGGTCCAATTGCCGGGCCCTGGCTGAGGAAGTGCCGAGGCGTTTGGGGATTGTCGACGAGAGCTATCGCTGTTGATGGCTGTTGTCGAGATGGACTCTGGAGACGCCAATCGGGACCCCTGACATGGGGCTCGGGGCACGGCGCGTCGGGTGCCGGCGAGGCGGTCAAAAAAAGTACCTCCGCAGAGCGATTTGGCTGGTCGGTGACCGCCGTGTTCCAGCGCCCGCGCAGCGGCGAGAAGCCGCCCCAACGCCTGTAGCCGAGCCGCTGCGCTATCGTTTCACAGGCTTACAACTGGTGCCGATAGAATCGCGGTGCTTCATGGACATGGCCCCTGTAGGCAGCCCGCCAAGGGATGCACAGCTCCGGCTTTCCTCGTGACCCGAACTCGGCCAGCCAGTTGCGTTGCATCCCGGCTCACGCAGCCACGCGAACGAGATGGCACAGCATCCGTGCCCTGTAAGGCGAGGCGCGGCAGGACATCTCGATTCTCGACCTGCTGCTGCAGCTGCAGCGGCGGAACGCAAATGACCATCTCATCTGTTGGCCATGACCACGACCGCTGGCCGCGCCGTGGATCGCCAATGCGTCCATCCCAGGCAACCGGAGCCCCGGACCCTCGACGTCCGGCGCCCGTACGTAATGACCCGGCCGCCATTGGCTGGCTGTCATGTGGCCTCAAGCCGCTCGAGGGTTCGAGGCGCACCTGGAGCGCCTGAAGGACATGGATGGCGGATGGCGGATGACGGTGCGGCCGCCAGCGCCCTCTGCTCCCGGCCTCCGTCTACCACGTACGTGTGCGGACCGTCTCCACGACACGTCTGCTCCGTGCGTGTCGAGGGTGTGTCTCGGTGGCCGGCTGGCTTCGGCACGGAGGCAGACGCCGCATCCCATCCCTGCGCCAAGGTGTGGTGGCACCACGGGCGTTCATCTACGGCCAACGCTTCGCGACGCCGGGCCCTCCGCGTGCGTCCACTTGCACTTAGGGGTATAGCGGCGGACAAACTTCGTCGGAGGGCAACGAAACGAGTTTTTCGTCGGCCTCGTGAGGACCTATAAAATGGAACGGGGGAGGCGCCAGGACCCCCGCAGGAGAACCGTCTCCTTCTCTCCTCTCCCAACCATCTGCGACCATCTGCGACCATCTGCGAATATCTCGTCTCATCAGATCAGATCGCCAACCGCTTTGGTGTTTCTTCCCCAACCCTTCCAGAAGCACCTGCCAACCAGTGGCACTGCCCAGACAAGCAACTGCCTACAGACGTTAGTAGCCTCCTGCCAGCCTAGAGCCCCCCTCCGAACCCCGGACCACCCCCAAGCCGATACGTCACAAGGGGGGGTTCCCTTCCTGGCCTGCCCCTCCATCCATCCTCGACTGACACGCTGCCCTGACTGCAATTGCAACGCCGTCATCGCACCTACATGCAGCTGTCCACTAACACACGAACCATAGTCAGTCTCAACGAGTCGCCTCGACGAGACAAGCAGCAAACCGCAACCGCCACACGCAAGCCCTCCAGATTCAATTCGCCTCGCTCTACCCCCGCCCGTCACAATGGCTCCCCACGCTGACGACGTCGTCCCCCGCGCCGCCGTGGACTCTCGGTACCACGCCTCGTCCACGGCTGCCGCCATCGCCTCGGAGAACGAGCACGCCGCCCACAACTACCACCCGCTGCCCGTCGTCTTCGCCAAGGCACAGGGCGTCAACGTCTGGGACCCCGAGGGCCACCAGTACCTCGACTTCCTCTCCGCATACAGCGCCGTCAACCAGGGCCACTGCCACCCCGAGCTTGTCAAGGCTCTGACCGAGCAGGCCAGCCGCCTGACGCTCAGCTCCCGCGCCTTCCACAACGATGTCTTCCCCAAGTGGGCTGAGAAGATCCGCCAGGTCTTTGGCTACGAGATGGTGCTGCCCATGAACACGGGCGTCGAGGCCACCGAGACCGCCATCAAGGTTGCTCGCAAGTGGGCGTACAAGGTCAAGGGCGTCGAGCAGGGCAAGGCCCTCGTCTTCTGCGTCACCGACAATTTCCACGGCCGATCGGTATGCTGCATGCGTGAGCCAACGCGCGCGTTGTTAGCTTTGACTGACCTGTATGCATAGATGACCGCCATCACGCTGTCGACGGATCCCGAGTCCAAGGACAACTACGGCCCCTACGTCCCCAACATTGGCGCCGCCAACCCCTCCACCGACAAGCCCATCCGCTTCAACAACGTCGCCGACCTCGAAGAGGTGCTCGAAGCCCACGGCAAGGACACTGCCGCTTTCCTCGTCGAGCCCATCCAGGGCGAGGCCGGTGTCGTCGTCCCCGACGAGGACTACCTGAAGAAGGTGCACGCCCTCTGCAAGAAGCACAACGTCCTCCTCATCTGCGACGAGATCCAGACCGGCATTGGCAGGACGGGCCGCATGCTGTGCTCCGAGTGGTCCGGCATCAAGCCCGACATGGTGACGCTGGGCAAGGCCATCTCGGGCGGCATGTACCCTGTCAGCGCTGTCATGAGCAGCAAGGAGGTCATGCTGGTGGTGGAGCCTGGCACCCATGGATCTACCTACGGCGGCAACCCTCTGGGCTGCGCCGTCTCCATCCGAGCACTGGAGCTCATTGAGGAGGAGAACATGATTGCCAATGCCGAGCGCCTGGGCCAGATTTTCCGGGACGGCCTCGTGGCGCTCAAGAGCCCCATCATCAAGACGGTTCGGGGCAAGGGCCTGCTCAACGCCATGATCATCGACGAGGCGGCTACATCCGGCCGCACCGCCTGGGACTTGTGCATCCTGCTCAAGAACAAGGGTCTCCTGGTAAGACCGACCCCATCACTTTCCTCTTGTGTGCTCAATGCTGACGAGTCTCCGTTGCAGGCCAAGCCGACCCACGGCGACATTATCCGCTTCGCGCCCCCGCTGGTCATCACCGAGACAGAGCTCAGGAAGGGTCTGGGCATCATCGCCGAGGCCATCAAGGAGCTGCCCACCGCACCCAAGGCCGCGGGCCACTAAATACTTCTGGGAGGTCTTATCCGGACACACGTGAGCGCACGTGAGCGCAAGCTCCGGGATGTGATGTTGAATGATAACCGATACAAAGAAGCGTTTTCGTCGTAACAGATACCCCAGGGAATACGGCTGGTCGGCCTCATGTGCTGCCGGGACTTTTTGCAACCTTGAGCGGGGCAAATTGGCAATGGGATAGGCCACGGTGTACAGGTGCCCGCGCAAGAGGAGGGAGACGGGGACGCACGGGAATGGCAATGTCGGACCTTCTGCCGATCTGGCGCGATGGTGTTTGTACCATTGGCCTTGGTACTCTGGCGCAGTACTGTAACACAGGATGGAATTAAAAATACCCCATTTGGGATGGAACAAGTTGCTGCGAGTCTGTGAATTGCGATGCCGTGTGCGCCTGAAACACTTGGGCGTTCGGTGTGCATGCTGTGGTGTCCGAATCGGGCAATATGTAGGCCATGTCGTTCGGAGTACGGACTACACAAGGCCAGGATGTCGGTCTCACAAGCTTTCGGAGGTGCCGAAGCATCGCCCGCCCGATGTATGTACGATATTGAACCGGAGGGCGCAAGTCTACGTTGTACAAGCACGCGATGCTGGGCCTCCTGCCGCCCACGATTTAAGGAGATAAGTGAGGCTTCACCACGCTGGCTTGGATGCCCGCCGACGAACCAGGGCCATACATGACGGCACCTCCGTTTGCCCAGGACGCATCCTGCCGAGCCAGGCTAGTCTCGCCATCGCGGAAGCGCACGTCTGCATGCCCGTCCGCCTTCTAGTGGCAGATCAGGGCTTTTGCTCCTCTCGCGGGCCAACAAAGGAGTCAGGTCACATCTCACCAGCGCCGTGGCTGGCTGGGCCGCGATCTGGGGGAGCGGCGTTGGCACACGTGGTGTGGGGGAGCCACTCAGTGAACTGTCTCGAATCGCCCAGGCACAAGCTGTCGCCGACATTGGCCTTGTGGGTGTCAGATGATGGGCGCATGGGAGGGTTCGTCGTCGTGATGTGGCGGCGCCGCCGTATTCGTGCGACGAGGGTGGCGCGAAGACGCGAGACGCGAGAACATGTTGGAGATTGGAACGGGCATTGTCTGGCTATCTGAAGGGTCTGAAGGGACGGGAGCGGGTGCTGTTCGCTTGCCTGCGTACGAGCAGATGCTGTGCGACCAACGACGCTCCGCACCTCGACATGCGCGGCCTAGCGAGTGGCAGCAGACGGGTTCCTGTGTCTGACAGAGGTGGGTGGTGAGTGGTGGCCAAGGGCAGCACGGACGGAGGATTGATAGGACGCCCAGCTGGTGGCTGCAGGTGCATCGTTGCCGGGGCTGGGGTTGGGGGATGCGGCGCGAGTCAAATCAAGCCCTCACACGTATCCAGGCACACGCGGCCAGGGAAGGGAGGGTTTGTATACTTTGATGGGCCGCCGTCGACGAAAAGAGGAAGCCGGGGCGACGAGGATGGCGAGCTGAGAGCCCGAGAGGGCCTGACCAATGGTGCCGTCCTTGGGAGGTTACCTGAGAGCGATGGCGAATACGAGAGTTGACAGGCGGGTGAATCGACCGACTGAATCGAAGCATTGAAGAGCAGCCTGATGAGCGAGTCGGGCAGATGCAGACGGAGACAACAGGGGCGTCGTTTATGTACGGCTCGGGCGCAAGGCGCCTGCGTTGGCTCCCCTTGGCGACGTCGGGAGCTTTATGGGGTCCTATTAACAATAGAAGCGTAGGTACCTACCCGAGGTTGGCTACTGCTGCTGCTAGTCCTGGGGCCGAGGGCGGCGCAAAGCGATGACGAGCGGCCTCGCTGCGATGGCGGGCTGGACGGACTGGATGATGCGAACCCCCGTGACGAGCACATCACGTCGCGTCTTTGCCTCCTCCGCTGCCGCCGTGGAACCCCAAAACAGCGCGTGCTTCCCCCGCGTCCGTGAGCGAGATACGCACCGTCGGAAAACGGCAGACAGGGTGATTAGAGCCTCGAGCCGTTTGGGTCTGTTCATAGGCAGCCGGTAGGAAGATGGGTGACGACCGGGAGCCCATTGTTCCCATCATTATCGCGCTCGTCGCCGTTATCGCACCCCGGGCCGGCTTATCGCAGCAGCAGCAGCCGCAGCAGCGGCAGGTGGCCAGTGGGGTCGCCTCTGCTGGCACCCTTCGATAGCGGAGCACGTACGCGCCGGAGAGGGTTTGACGTTTCGGCGCATGGGAGGGCGGGTCGACGTACCGCGGCCGTACCCCCGCCGCGGCGCGCCGGCTGCGTCCAGGGCGCGGGGCGTTAGCGGGCGACCGCGCAGGTACCTCGCCGGGACGCAGGGTGCGCTGCGGCGGGTGGGGGAGAGCCGGCTAGCGCAATGGGTGCTGTGGTTGCTCGCTGCTGGCGCTGGGGTTCTGCTGCGCTGCGCTGCATCACGAGCCCCCCCAAGCCTCCTCCCGGCTGTCACTGGTAGCTGTCGGTGATGGACAAGAGTGAGGTGACCGGCTCATCATCCATCAACCATCCATGCCGACGTCTCGCCTCGGCCCCCTTTCCCTCACGTCCATCCTCGCTCCTCTCGTTTTTCTTCGCTTCCTCCCCCCATCTCGCCATCCGCCCTCGCCCGCCCGCAGACTTTCGTTTGTTCGATCCCTAACGCACCTACGAACCTACGGGTACATACGACTCATTGCCCGCGGCTGGGGTCCCGCATCCGCATCCTTCCATCCCCCATCCAGACCAGTGGATCGATGCCTGGCTAGGCCAAAGGCAGACGGGGACGCCTCACTCACCGCGCCGGCGCGCATTGCCCGTCTATTCTGGCAGCTCCCACCTCTCTGCCCATCTGCGGTCCCCCGTCAACTTCGCGACGCTCCTCGTCCATCAGGGTTGAGTCTCAGCCAAACCTCCGCCCTCAGCGACGAGCATCAGGCCCAGACAGACACCGCCCTGCCGCATCCCGCCTAGGACGTCTCGTATCGACATCGATCTCCCCGGTGTCTTGGTGTTAGTCACTGTCTCCCACCCTTGCTTGCTCATCCGCCACCCGAACGTCGCAGAGCTTCCAAGAAGCGACCGCAACTTCAAAGCTATCCCCAGCTCCCCTCCCGTCGCTCGTTTGTTCGCGGCGTCGCACAGAGCACACGCGAAGCGCGCTGCCCCAGACTCGCACCGTCCCATCGCCATTCCGTCCCATATCCACTAACCGCTCGTGCTCCTTCAGCCTCTCGTGCTCCCTCCCGGCACCCTGTCGGATACCTGCCGACTCGGCCTGTTTCGACCATCCGTGCTAGGACTTGCGTCCACCACCACGCCGATTCGCTCATCCTGCTGCCTCTCAGATCCGTTTCTGCCTTGTCGCCTTCGATCTCTCCCTCCTCCTTCCACCTCCTGTCCATCTCTACAGCCATCGACCATCGATCATCCGCCACCCGACACATCGATTACATGACGACCCGAACCGCTGTTCCCGTCCTTGGAATTTTGTAGGCCCACGGGCTGCGAACCGACTTCGGCTGCTTCCTGCCATCGAAAACGGCACCCCCGAACAGGAAGCCATGGCGGGTCGACAGGAGGCGCCGCCCTCCGGCTCCCGGAAGTCGAGCGGACGGAGTATCGGCCAGTTCGTCATTGACAAGGAGATTGGGAAAGGCAGCTTCGCCCAGGTCTACATGGGCTGGCACAAGGTGCGTTCCCTGGGGTTGTGTCCTGCGCTTGCGGCTCTGGGAGGCCGTAGCACATGGGTAACCATCGTGCCCTCGTGCCGTCACGGTGGTCTCACTGGCCACGAGCCCCGGCTCTCCAGATCCACTGCCAGCTACATGTCACGAGCTGGGCGCAGTGTATGCTAACCGGCTCTTGTGCGGAAAACAGGACTCCAAAGCCGCCGTCGCCATCAAGTCCGTCGAGCTCGCTCGGCTCAACAAGAAGCTTAAGGAGAACTTGTACAGCGAGATCCAGATCCTCAAGAACCTCCGACATCCCCACATCGTTGCCCTCCATGATTGCGTTGAGTCGTCGACACACATCAATCTCATCATGGAGTACTGCGAGCTCGGAGATCTGTCACTCTTCATCAAGAAGCGCGATAAGCTCATTACGCACCCAGCCACACACGACATGGCCCGCAAATATCCCATTTCCCCCAATTCTGGCCTGCACGAGGTGGTCATCCGGCACTTCCTCAAGCAGTTGACCAGTGCGCTCGAGTTCCTTCGGGGCAACAACTACGTTCATCGAGATGTCAAGCCGCAGAATCTACTCTTACTGCCATCGCAGTCCTTCAGGAACCAAAGGCAATTTCTCGTCATGTCAGCCAGCCAGGACTCGTTGATACCTATGGCTGGGATAACCTCCCTGCCGATGCTGAAACTTGCCGACTTTGGCTTCGCCCGGGTACTGCCGTCGACGTCACTGGCTGACACACTCTGCGGATCACCACTGTACATGGCCCCTGAGATCCTTCGCTATGAGCGATACGATGCCAAGGCCGACTTGTGGTCCGTCGGCACTGTCCTGTACGAGATGGTCACCGGACGGCCTCCGTTCAGGGCGAGGAATCACGTTGAGCTGCTGAGGAAAATAGAGGCTGCCGAGGACATCATCAAGTTTCCCCGCGAGGCCGTTGTCAGCTCCGATATGAAGGCGCTCGTGCGAGGTCTGCTGAAGAGAAACCCCGTGGAACGAATCAGTTTCGAAAACTTCTTCGCCCACCCGGTGGTCACGAGCGACATTCCTGGCTTGGTGGAGGATGACATTCCCAAGCCGGCCAGGCGAGAACTGGAGACCATTCACCAAGGCGAGGCCCTGCCTTCTCCACAGCCCAACTCCGTGCGCCACGCTGGGCCCGAGTCCGCCGCCCGAGAAGGCGGCTCGTCGAGGTCTCCCCGGGACCAGCAACCCCGGTCGCCCCAAATCGCAAATCCCGGTGAAGGCCCATACAAACGGCAACCAGGCGATGTTCATCGTCTGAGCAACTCCCCTCGCGATGCCAGCGAGGGCCTGGGCATTCAGCGTCCCGCGCCGCAGCACGCTGCTTCTGCGCCAAACCATGCACAGTTGACCCGGAGAGGATCACGCGACCAGACGACGGCGCCAGCCAATGCGACGTCTGATCCACGGAGAGCCACCACCACCACCACCCGACAGGCCACAGAGGAAGAAAAGGCAGCACAGGACGTTATGTTCGAGAGGGACTATGTCGTTGTCGAAAGGCGGCACGTAGAAGTCAACGCCCTCGCCGATGAGCTAGCTGCGAACGAGAGACTCGCCTCTCAGGGCGGAACGGGACAAAGAACAGGCGCCATGGTCCGTCGGAGTACACAGCAAGGGGTCCCAACATCCACGACGGGCGCGATCCCCACACCAGCTTCGCAAACGGCACTGGTAGCCCAGGGACGATCAAGCCAAGACCGGCGTTCGTCTTACGAAAAGGCCCTTTCTGCGAGCCCTGGATCGGCCTCGAGTGCCATCACCAAAGCTATACAGGATGCTAGTCTCAGACTGTTTGGATTCAAGGTGGCACCAGTCAGAGGCGCCAAAGGCCATTCACCCCCAATGTACCAACCGTTCCCGGCCTATCCGACCCCAACGGCTCCGGCAGGACTGCTCGGTGACGGCAAGAGCAGCCAATCTGCAGACGAGGATGTCCGGGCCAGGGAAGCCATGGAGGAGTACGCCGAGAGGAGCGACTGCGTGTACGGATTTGCCGAGGTCAAGTATAAGCAGCTCGTCCCCATGGTGCCGTCCATGGACCACGGACTCGGGGGGGTAACAATGGATCAGTTGGCCGACGAAGAAGACGGGTTGACAGTCGAGGCAATCGTGTCCCTGTCGGAGGAAGCCTTGGTGCTGTACGTCAAGTCCCTCACCCTGCTGGCTCGGGCCATGGACATCGCCAGTGTTTGGTGGTCCAAGAAGAGCCGAGCAACGACGGGCAGCGGCGTCTCTGCGGCCGTGTCGGAACACGTTGCCCAGAAGATCAACGCCATCGTCCAGTGGGTGCGGCAGCGCTTCAACGAGGTCTTGGAGAAATCCGAGATTGTCCGTTTGAAGTTGACGGAGGCGCAGAAGCTGCTTCCGGAGGACCACCCGAGCCACCCCTCTAACCACGGAGAGGATTCCATTGCCTCTTCATCGGGATCTGGCGTGAAACAAGTGTTCCTCACGCCAGGGATCAGCGCCGAGAAGCTCATGTACGACCGCGCGCTCGAGATGAGCCGCGCGGCCGCCATCGACGAGGTCACCAACGAGAACTTGCCAGGCTGCAAAATATCATACATCACGGCCATTCGCATGCTCGAGGCCGTCCTGGAGGGCGACGATGACGCGACAGGCAGGAGACTGTCGTCTGGCAAACAGACGGCCCGGGGAGGCTCCAACCAGGAGGGTGGTGGTGACCTCGACAGCGACGAAGCGGCCCACGTGCGAAAGAGTAAGTGATCCCGACTCGCAGCGACTGATGGGAAATGCTAATACGTTCCAGTGATCAAAATGATCACAGGCAGGCTCGCCTCGGTGAGCAAGAAGCAGCAGATGATTGTCGAGGCAAACAGCAAGGGGCAGCAGGCTCAATTGCAAGCCGCACGCCGACGAAGCGGCGATGTGACGCCGCGGAGCGTTCCCTCGCACGGGTCGACTTAAGGCCTGGGAGACGCCTTGAATGTGGCAAGAAACACGATGCAAACGGCGACATTTTTATTACTCTACTACTACACACCCTTTACTCCGCCCCACGGCAGGATATCGCCTTTAACGACACGGCTATTCGTTTTTAATCGGGCTCTGTTTGGATGGCGTTTTGGGAACTTTGAACTGCAGGATGCATATGCAGCCGCTCGATTACTTCCCGCTCAATGCGAAAAGCGGGCAGGTTTTGTTTTTTGTCACCTGGTTTGATTTTACATGGAACAGAGGCACAGAACTCATGGGTAGGCGTTAACGGCAAAGTTGGTGTTTTCTCTTTGGTTTTGTCATGGCTTCAAGCCGGTCAGGTGGGCAGCGGAGGATGGGCTATGGCCGAGTGTCATGTCCACGTTTGTGTGCAGGATTGGGTCTTCTTCACCCATCTCACCATATCTCCTTTGACATGCATCCAGTCGATGATCCTCAAGCTTAGGGTCAATTGGGGCGGTGCGTCGTGTTGCTTTGAAATGGCAGCCGGAGGCAGTGAAAAGGGCAAGCATGGGTGGACATCTGCCCGGGGAGAATGTACAAGATAGATTGTTGAGACGTGGAGTGGCTCCGTCCCACGATGATACCAATACCAAGAGTAGTGCTGCCATGTAGTGAGAATGAGCTGTTGAGTGGGATTCTAAGCCGTGTGCTTGTGTGAGTGGCTTGGTGCCGGGAGCACCTGGATCAAGCCCAGGAACGGCCATTGCCCTCGAGTCGCCATAGTGTGGAAATACGCAACCACTACAACAATGATGATTGGAAAGCCAGAGACAGGCAAGACCAAGACTGGCGCTTTGCTTCAGCCATGAGCGTTCAACAAAGGGAATCTCAGGGACGAAGCTGCATGCTCGCATTCACACTTGCTGTAGTAACCAGAGGTAGATACTAGAAGGGCACCGAAATGGCTGGCCGCGAGCCAATTTACATCACCTCAAAAACCGCAAGGCCCGAATGCAGTGCGGAATGTCGAGGGAGCCACAGGAGAACATGGATGGAATCGGGGACAGCGGGAGCTGCAGCGACTCACTCACATCGCGTTGAATAGATCGGTGTGCCCAAACTCCGGTCCTGCTATGCGTGAAGCCACAGGTTCGTGGCGAGTCTAGCCGCGCAAATATACAACATCTGTCCTTGCCTCGTAAATCGTCCCTCTACTTCCGGCGAGGAGCGATCTGCCGCTGCTTGGGAAAGTCCAACGGCAGAGCCAGTCTCGCCACGTTCGTCGTCCGGCCCTCAGCCTTGTTGGAGACCAGCTTGACTCTCCCGCCAATCTCGTGGAAGTACTGGTTGATGGCCCTCTGGTCCAGGCGCAAATCATCCCGCAGGTATTGTGTGTCCACCTCGAAGTTGTCCACAATGCATGCAAACGCGCAGCAATGCGTCATGAGCAGATCAATGTGGAATTTCCTCATCGTCCCCGCCTCTGAGAACTTGCGTCGAATGTTCTCGACGACGGCTTCCGGCGCAGGGGCCAGCAGCTCACGCAGCTTCTCTCGAGACGGCAGTTGTCGCGTGCCCCTCTGTCTGCCGGGCTTGGTACCGAGGTAGAAGACAAGCACAAAACTAAAGTATCGCAGAACTCGCAATCGTGTAATGGCGTCATCGTCGGTCGCAATGGCGTTGACTCGCGCGGCGACGAATCGTGATGGGATCTGAATGCCTTCTTTGTGTCGAGCCTTTTCCTGCCATTCCCGGATAGGCACAAGGTTAAGAATGTCAGCTCCAATGATGGCTGCAGGGTCATAGACATCTTGTATTTCCTCTGCCTCCAGGTTGGCTCTGGGGACGGGCTTGGCGTCGTCGACGGCCGCCTGGAGTTCCTCTCTCGTCGCCATCTTGGACGTGATCGCGCCGACCGAGTCGAGCATGGCCCGGGAAGCATTGTCGATCTTTGTTGGCGAACTATCCCCTGCCTTCTTCTGAGGGGCGATGGCGTTCAACACGTTGTCGCGGATTGCCTTCTTGGCTTTCTTTGTTCCGAACGTCTGCCCAAGGTCTGTCTTGCGCTCCATCATGCTCTGTAATAACAGTCAGCGACCTGGGCTGTGAGCAACCGCGGATATAATCAACGCTCACCTGTCGGGCGTCATGCTCATCCGCAGATGAACCCGGTGCTTGTTTCGCGCGGACCTGCCCGCGGACAACCATCTTCTTTGCCTCAACCACCTCGAGCTTTCCAGTTTTCGCATCATATATCCCCACAAAATGATTCAATAGAGGTTTGGAGCCCCTCGGCTCCTCCTCTCTCGCCGTGTAATCCAGACTTCGGTGTGCTGTGGCATGCAGCAATAGCTCCTTGTCGCCGGCCTGCTTGTTGGGCTTTGTTTTGGACCTCGCTTCGTCTCTGGGATGGTAGGAGTAAAATGACAGCTTGTTCGGGAATTCCATCCCTGGAGTAGTCGCTGGAAACGGTCAGCAATCGTCGCCGTGGCCGTCAGTCAAGGCAATGCCGTACCTATCACTGGTGGACAGTACTTTGGTCGGACGACGGAGGAGACAGTGGCGATCGCTGATGGCGCATCGAGCACAACTTTCTTCTTGGGCTTTCCCGGCAACTCGCCGTCGCGCTTGCGCTTCTTACTGCTTGCCTCGCCCATGGCGACTGTATGTGCCTCTTCGATTGGACTGGACCGGACTGTGTGCTTCGTGGAACTGCGACGCTCTCCAAATTTTTTTGGCTTCTGCTGGTTCATGGGCAGAAAAAAGTTGGTCCATCGTTTAGCCGGGGCGGTGAGGCTGACCCACCAGACACACGGTACAGGGCAGACGGGGACCTGCACGCCACTAAAAGTGGAAAACTACAGCGACGTCACAGCTGCACAGCCAGGGTAGCTCCAGGCCGCCTGACAGCTCCCAAGCTCGCGTGTTCGGCACCGAGATTCTCACAATGTCCTGGGGCAATTCGCCCACAGATTGACCATAAATACTGCAACAGAGCCTTCACCGTAGCGTGCAGTCCAGAAACTGGGCTGCTGTCTCGCGTCATTGCCTACACCGCAAGTTCCATGAACAAATCACGAGGTCACATTCAAGTTATTAGCGAAGCAAATCTGTATTCCATTGTCAAACGGTGCCAAACTATTGTTCCTAGCATGCGCTGTCCATGACAGCTTGCTTCGTGCTGGGCGATCCCAGAACACCCACTTTACCCGACCCTTCAATTGTCAGTTGACCCATCTTCATCACCATCACGACCGTAGCCAGCTGGGCGACACAAGCCTCCTCAACGTGATCCCTCGGGATTGAACTCGTCACTCCAAGTCAATGTCGCAACAGGTCTGTTTCAAGGGACTACTGGTGCCGCGTCGTCCATTGCCAGCTTCGTGTGTGCGGTGCGCGGCATCGTAAAATCATGAAAGATGCGTCGAGTCAGATAGAAGTGCGAGGCGTTTACTTGCTGTGGAAGCTGTCAGCATCTGTTGCAGCCGCAGTAGATGAACTCGGGAACACTCACGATCGCGCGCGCATCTTTCTTCTCTTACGCTTGAGGCGACGAACGCGCTTCTTCCTCCATTTGGCTCTCATCTTGAACGCTGCCGAGCTGTTAGCAATGCAATTTAGGCAGATGCGTGCAGCAATGAGCTTCTCCCACCAGCAACACAAAAGGCCTATGCCAATTGCCAATTGCTGATGAAAAAAAGCTTGCTCTACACTTTGGAGGGGAAGCTTACCTGTTCGTGGATGAGAATCGTGTTTGGATGAGGTGCAACAGAGAGGAAGCGGGGGAAATTCTAGAGGTTAAGCAATGTTCCATGTAGGGCACGAAACCCCCCAGGGTCACGTGCCCATCATACGTCAGTATGACCCAGGGCTTGGTGCGTGCAGGAACCCCTACGGTGCGAGCTACCTTGCACTGTATGCAGCACTGTTGCCCGTTCGAGATGTGGATTGGGGACTGAGGCAGCAGCACAACGGTGTGCAACAGTCTTGAGGAGCGGTTTGCCTAGAGTCTCTCACCAAGTTCAGTTTGCTTTTGTTGGGCCGGTTTCAACTCGGCGAAGGAGTCGCCTCACGCTTCTTGTCCAGTCATCCCAACACGCTGCACATCCGTGGCCTCTCACTTACATGCAAAGCTACGAGGAGCACCGCACCTCAGCTCATCATGGCGTCTCCACTGGTTCCCGAGCTGCCTGACTCGGACGCATCTGGCTCTGTGGGCACGCCAGACAGATGCCTCCTATTGAGTGATAGCCGTCTTATGGACGACGAGTTTCAAGGTGAGCAACCTGTTTGCGCACGAGCTCTGGTCTGGCCGTTGCTGATATCCTGTTCTAGAGTTAATTCCCATTCGTGACCATGAGATCCTGAAAATTGGACGCGATCCAGAGTCGAGGTACTTTTCTGAAATCACTACCTGGTGAGTGGATTGGCTGACGGCCACCACTACAGCTTGTGCATCCAGGACGATCCGGACAACCTGGTTTCACGCACCCATTGTGAAGTCTACGTCGTGGTGTATGACGAAACGAACAAACACGTGTACGTTCGAGACCGCAACTCTTCCAATGGGACATTTGTCAATAACACGCGTATCGGAGCCGAATCTGAGGTGTCGTCTGGCTACCTCCTCGAACATGGCGATGTCATTGAGATTCGTCCGCACTGGACGCTTACCTTTTGGGACGGGGAGAGCCCCGCTCCTCACACCTTGACCGAGACTCAAGCAGCCGAATGCAAGGTATGTCCTACAAGGTATCTCCTGCATGGTAGCTTGCTGACCTTTGGCAGTTCTTCGAAGATAAGTATCTCATCACCCAGCGATGTCTCGGCCAGGGCTCGGACGGTGTCGTGTTCCTAGCGACGGAGGCTGTGACAAAGAAGCAGTTGGTCTGCAAGCTGGTTAATCTGAAGGCGATCAGAAGCAGGAATGGTCCAGAGGAATTGCGACGCAAGTTGCAGGAGGCTGATGTTCTTCGCCAACTCCAACACGTATGTATACCTCGGGATTGTACACTTCTGTTTTAAGCTAACGAAGGCGCAGCCCAATATCCTGCCCTATGTCGACGCGATGATTTCGCCCTACTCCTTGTATGTGGATTTGTACCCGTGAAACAGGATGCCAGATTGACAGTACCCAGGTATACCTTCACGGAGCTGGCGACGGGCGGCGATTTGTGGTCCTTTATCCATCGACACAGCTCAACAGAACCCATTGGTGAATTCAACACTCGAGTCATCATCCGCCAGGTGGTTCGCGCTCTACAGTACATTCACAGCAAGGGTGTGGTCCACCGCGATTTGAAGCCAGAGAACATTCTTTTGGCCTACTCGCCCAAGACCAACAGCCACCGGGTAATGCTTTCAGACTTTGGGGCCTACGCAGTCCCTCGTCGAAGTAGAATGGTCACCCAGGCTGGCACGCCCAACTACCAAGCCCCGTGAGTAGTATCCCGCGCCTCTTGGGTTGTCGAGCCAATGAACGCTAATGCTTTACAGAGAGATACGGAGCAGGTCGTACCCTCAGACCGCTGCTGTCGACATGTGGTCTCTGGGCATCGTGACTTTAACCTTGCTCACGCGTCACATGGATGTGGGTTTAGAGGCCCTCGATCGGGTCGAGCAACATGTTCTTGACGTCTTTCTCGACGTCAGCGTCTTCGACGAGCCGGGCCAGTTTTCTTTGAACAGCGAACAATTCGTTTGGCAATGCCTCCAGGTTTTGCCGTCGGATCGCATGAATGCTGCCGAGGCTCAATGCCACGACTGGCTCTGCACGCCCGAGAGCCACCTCGAACGCTTCCAAGAGCTGGATCGCAGGACGATGGGTGACTGGAAAGCGCAGGCTCAGCTGAGCCCAATGCCTTACGAGCTGCCTGACGTGAGAGCGAAGCATCTGTCAATGTCCGAGATGGAACAGCAACAATTGCGCCTCAGCGACCGCTTCAACCCGGTTGAGGAGCAGTTTGAAATACCTGACGGGATCTCGCAGTATTTCCATGGCTTTGTGCAGCCTGCTAGCAACGCTTCGTCTGAAGAGATTGCAGACCAAGCAGTCTCAGCATCTGTCACGGGACCGGCCTTTGGCTCGCGTGCGAATAGTTGCGTCACGGAAACGAGCCCGATCGAGCAGTCTCTGCTTTCCCCTGGCAAGCATTCCGATAAACAGACCGTGCAAGCCGCCAACACCGCCGCCCAGCCAGTCGCTAAGCGACTGAGACGGGCCAACGTGCGCATTCAAGACGCCGCGCTGTTGCCTTTGACCGGCCTTGAAAAGCACCTCAACCCGGTACTGAAGCCTAAAAATGACCAGAGGGAGCAAGTGCTGAAGGAACTGAAGCTCGCGAACGCAAAGTTTTTGCCTGACATACCAGTCAGTCCGGCGTTCTCGACAGGTCTCGGCGGAACTTTGACAAGTGCCCGGGAGCAGAACCATGGGAAAGTGCCCATTAGCACCAGCTATCCGCGCCTGTTCCGTTAGCAATAGTGTTGCAGACCGCGACGTGGCGAGACATGGCAGTACCACAGGCGGCTCAGAGGGCCGGCCCACCGCAGATTCGGTCGTCTTGTCCTACATCCAGTACAGGCTTAAAGTTCATTTGCCTTTTTTTTTTTCGGAATTCTATGGGAACTGGGGTATTCGGGGAGGTATTGGGTCGACGCCATACAGGCATTATTCATCATAGGGATGGGATCATGGGACATGATGTTATCCATCTGTCGTGATGTGTCAGAGGCGAGTTCGATATGCGGGAGGCTCTGGATTTCCTGTCATTGGGGGCGCTCTTCACATTTCTCAGTCAAAGATGGGGGAATTTGCTTACTTACTACTCACAGGTGTATGGTGACTTGAAACGGGTTTAGGCCTGGGAAACGTGGTTCTTTTATCTACCTTCGTCTGTTGCCGTCATTCACTTGGTGATGTGTTTTTGATACCATTTTCACAGGCTCTTACGCATTACAGGGCGAATATGGTTCATTGCAGCTGCCCCAGACAAAGCACGTTATGGTTTTGGCTATCCCTCTGGCCGCCTCTCCCAAACTCTAGAGGAACCAAGTCTGGGAATTGACCTTGCGCGCCGCCACTGTCGTTTATCAGGGGCTGCAGCATGGCCATCACCTGCTCGACCTGCTCTAATGCGCCGTGCTTGCTCAGCTTCTGGATGTCCTCCAGTGCCGTCTTCAACTCCTCCTGCGTCAACGGCCGCTCCCTCTCCCTGCGCAGCGCCGCCGCCACACCACCGCCCCTGGCCATCCTGCCGTCCGCGCCCTTCACCTCGCCGTACGCCACCAGGTTGCCCCTCCGCACGACGAGCACCTGGTCCGCCACGTCCGCCTCGTCGAGGAACGCCGCCGCGTCGAGCAGGCCCGCATACGAGTCGTCGTGGACCTTTGTCGGCGTCAGGCGCACGGGCAGGGTGCGTGACTGGCCCTCGGGCAGCTTCTCGTAGAAGCGCACCAGTATGCCCAGGCGGCTCAGCAGCGCGGGGACGGCGAGAAGAACGACTTCGACCCGGTACCCGGCCTGGTGGAAGATGCGCGCCAGCTGCACGAAATCGTCGGGGTGGCGGCAGGCGCTCTCGAGCAGCACGTCGGCGCGGCGGCGGACGACCTCGCGTGCGGCCATGGCGAGCCACCTGCGCGCGTCAAAGCCCGTAGCAGGCGAAGCGAGGTGCGGCGTCGAGAGCATGAGGCGCGCGTACTGCGGGTGGTACGTCTTGTACGTATCCGCGATGAGGTGCGCCGGCGGCGGGGACGCGGGCCCGCGGAGGAGCCGCAGGGGCTCGAGCAGCGTCTGCGCGAGGAGCGTCTTGCCGGCGCCGGTCTGGCCGACGGCGAGGAGGGCCAGGGGCGTGGGTGCCGAGGCCGGCGACGAGGGGAGCTGGGCGTCTGGTGGGGGGAGCTCGGCGGGGAGGATCTCGGCGTGGAAGATGCGCTGCGAGTCGGCGTCGGGGAGGCGGTAGGCGGAGAGGTCCGCCGGCGGAGGCATTGCTGTTTTGTGACTGGGTGTGGATTGGCGAGATGTGAGCGAGTGTGGTGATGATGAACAGTGAGTGAAGTTGTCCTACTAGGGCGTTGAAGCTCACGTGTGGGGACCGGGACGGGACGTCGTTGAGAGGCCTCGCCTCATTCGCCCACGGCACCTCGCCGACCTCCGCATTAGGCAACTCGACTTACACGCCAAAAACACGCCCGGCCATCGCCATCATGCTCAAGACACTGCATCTGCAGACCTGTACACAGGCGCACCTCCTAGGCTGTACCAACCCGTCTTCATCCCGCAGCAGCGGCAGCGCAAACCGCGCCGTCTCGACCTCGACGAGCCTCCCGCCGCCCCCGACATCGAGCATCACGCCGGCCTGGGCGTCCAGCACCTCCTTGACCATTCGGGCACGCTCCTCTTTGGCAGCGCTCCTACCACCGGTATAGTTGAATCGCCGGGTCCCGTCCTTGTCCTCGTCGGGCGGCGCAAGACACGGCTCCCCGCGGCGCGCACAGCGGCGGCAGGGCTCCCGTGTGCTCACGCCCGGGAGGAGCCGCGTCCGCGAGCAGGCCAGCCGCTTCACGGCGCACTGCAGGCACTCTTCCCGCCCCGAGCGCCGTCCTCTCGTGCGCGGCGTGAAGACCGGCGGGCGGATCATCTCCCGCACTGGCATGCCGTCGACGTACCTCTTCTGCGCGCCCTCCAACCGCTCCTGGTAGGAGGTCCACAGCCTCCGCACCCGGCCATCCAAGCGCCACATCCTCGCGGTCCACGCCTCCCGCGCCTCGTCTTTCTTCTGCGCCAGCCCGCCCTCCGCATCGACGAGCGCCCACAGCTTCTCGTATACCTCCGCCCCCGAGAGCGGCTCCGGTCCAAGCTTGGCCGCGTGCTTGCGGTCCTTGCTCGCCTGCACGCGCAACAGCTTGGCCATACTCACATCCTCCTGGTAGGCCGCCTCGGCCAGCAGGTGCCGGACATTCGGCACGTGTACCTCCCTCCGGTACCGTTTGCGCTCGGCGTCTACTGCCTGGTTGGCCTCGTTCCTGGCAGCTCCGGCGCGGCGGCTCGCGAGGACGAGGACGCGGTCAAGGAGCCGCGGTGGCTCAGACATGGACGAGCCCTCGGACTCAGATCCTGACTCCGCCCAGGAGTCCTCTAGCAGCGTGTTTTGTTCCCCAAGGCTGGTTTCCAGTTTCAGGTTGTGGGCTTGGTACGATTCGGCAGAAGCCTTTCTTTCTTGGTACGGCGCTCGGGACTCCATCTTTGTGGTGTGGTTCGGTACACTGTCAAGGCCGTGACATTGTTTTACCGAAAGTCCGAAGTATAGATAAAATCACAAGCATTCCAGCCTCGTGACGGATGCAGAATCAGATGTGAGTTTACGAGATACGGGGAGCACAAAGGTGATATAACCAGACGGGAGGCTGCATTGGGAGTCGGCGGAAGAACACGGCGCTGTGCAAACGGCACCTCTGATGAGTGGGCCGGGCAAACAAAGAACCATTGGATATGTCTATCGTCGCTGCACATCCGCCTTGCTGTTCTTTGCCATTGCAGTTGGGCCGTCGGTGTGGTTCGGTTTCCGTTTTCCAACCAGCACAGAGCGCACCCAATTCCAGGAGGCGGCAAGTGATCAGTGACGGCAAAGGAGCCGTCAATTAAAAGACGAAGTTGGTTTCAATAGGCGACGCCCAGACAACGTCAGGAGTACGGCGTGCCAGTGTTGCTCAACATCGGTAGTAAGGGGAACATTGGTCAACATACGCGAGCTCAAGGCTCTCTGAGAAAACCCCGAAACCCGGCGTGGGGATGAGCTATGTTGGATCTCAGCGGAGGAGCCGGTACACATCAAAGGGCTGCTAATTGCGTGGGTACAGTGTACCTGCCGTCAGGTTGACGGGGTGAAAAGCTGAGCCTTTGAGATCAAACCTTGAAGAGGCCTTCTCCGTGATGCGTGTCGTCCCTGCAAACACCACTTTCGACGTCAAACTCTGAAGAATAAGAGTGGCACTTGAACACGACGAGGCCCAGAGCAGCAGAACAACAGGGCGGTCGCGGAAAGCACCGAAGCCATGCTCTCATCGTTCTACTTGGGGCCTCGGCCAGGACGAACTTGAATTGGGGTCGTTCATGACCCCGGACTACTACGCCGACCTTGCGGAACGTGCTCTCGAAGAGTGCCTACGCAGCACAGTGCATTCGTTCAGAAATCGGATACCCGGGGCTGGTGTTGTCAGTCGAGGCCGGTGGAGGCTGTAAGCGGACTTCAGAGCCGTGGCGCACACAGCATTTGCGTTCAAACTTAAGGAGCCCGCACCGCAACCAAGACGCACGCGTTGCAGGAGCCAATCTCCAACCCCACTGACGGGTAATCCAGCGAACGCAACTCGCGAGCTGCTGCGGTGAGGAAGCCCAGAAGCTGAGATGAGAAATCAATTGTCCGGGATGCCGGCGTCCCCGCAGCCCGAGCGGGCCGAGGCACGGCAGTGGAGTGTGGGGTACGAAGTACAGCCTTGGGCCCAGTCAGTCTCAATAAGAACGCCATGATCTCCAGGCGAGCCGTGATGCTGCGTATCTGTCCCGGCTGACGATTTGCTGCTCGCATCGCACAAGCCTCGTGCCCGTCGACTACCGTCGCCAGTTTCTCCCCGACCCGCGGCTTCGTCGCCTCGCAAAACACCCGCCACCATGGCAGACGCCGGCGCCGAGTCCGTCATCAGCGTCGACTACCGCGGGCGCGTCGCCGTCATCACCATCGACAACGACAAGAAGCTCAACGCCCTGGGCCTGATGCAGTACTACGACCTGGCGCGCAGGATGAAGGAGGTGGCCACGCACGACGAGGTCTTTGTGACGGTCATCCTGGCCAAGGGGCGCTACTTTTCTGCGTATGTCTCTCGCCTTGTCTCCTGGGGTTCTTTTGCTTCCGGTGTTGCTTCGCCGGTGGTGTGAGCGTGGCTTGGGTTGTCTTGATGGCTGTCGTGGGACTCGTGACGGGGTGGATGAAGCCATCCGCGGACCTCACCACCACCTGACGTCTCACGACAGACGACGGTCTCGACTCTCCACGCCTGGACAGACATCAATGCTGACCGACCGCAGCGGCGCCGACGTCTCCGTCGGGCGCGCCACCCCCGACGATCCCGCCGAGTCGCACAAGCTCTGGCTCACCACCTTTGCCGCCTTCAACCTCAACATCACGCACACCTTTGCCACCCACCCCAAGGTCCTCGTCGTGGGCCTCAACGGCCCCGTCATCGGCCTCTCGGCCGCCATCATCTCCTTCGCCGACTTCATCTACGCCGTGCCCCACGCCTTCCTGCTCACGCCCTTCTCCTCCATCGGCCTCGTCGCCGAGGGCGGCTCCTCGCGCGCCCTCGTCCAGCGCCAAGGCCTCGCCAAGGCCAACGAGGCTCTCATCATGAGCCGGCGCCTGTCCGCGCAGGAGCTCGAGAAAGCCGGCTACGTGAACGAGATCTTCGACTTCGCCAAGGGCCAGGACGCGGCGTTCCGGGAGCGGGTGCTCAGGGAGGTGGACGACCGGCTGGGCGACCACCTCAACGGCGAGAGCATGGTCGGCATCAAGAAGCTCATCCGTGGGCCGGACATGGAGGTCATCCACTCGCAGACCGTGCACGAGGTGCTTGCTGGTGTGGATCGCTTCGTCAAGGGCATCCCGCAAGAGGAGTTTCGCAAGCTGGCGAGCGGCGAGAAGAGGCACAAGCTATGAGTCGGCGCGAGCGTCTGCAGGGCCCGTGTTAGAGTAGATTAGCCACGAGGCACCGCGTGTAGACTGTATATGCGGAGCGAACTTGAAATGTATTATGTTGTTCTATTCCAGGCGGCTTTCAAGCCAGCAGGCCGAATAGCAAGCTCGTGCGCTGCCAGTAGTCCTGCGAGGCCTTGCCGATGCGCTGCCGCCACGTTTGGTCGTCGAGGCCGGTATGCTTGTAAATCTCATCCTCTAGGCTCTTGAGCTCCTCCGAGGGGGTTCCCGATATGTTCCCGACGCAGCACAGCAGGAATGAGACGTCGAATAGCCACTGGACGCAGAGGTCACGGATCTGCTCACCGGTGGGCAACGTGTCTTGCTTGTCCTCTCCGCCCGTTTGGTCCTGTCCCAACTCTTTCTCGTCGCTACTGGACCTCTCGTCATCCTTGGCTTCGTTTGTTGTCTGCTCGGCAGAGAGACTAGACAGCTCTTCCCGCCACGTCCTACCCAACTGCTCGCACAAATGTTGCTTCAAAACAGCCGTTGCTGCCGCCGTCCACAGGTCAACACCTGCGTCCGTCATCGACAGCGACAGGTTCTGCAGAAACTGGAATATCCCAGGGGAAGGCTGGTTAGGCAGCGGCGGCTCCCCTTCCCACAGCGGCTTCCCGGGTACCTTTCTGCACGACAGCTCAGTTGTCGCAAAGTCGTCCATCGCTGGCGTCGCCACATGGACCGCGACCTGGTTGTGTAAGCTGGGGACAATGGCAAGCCCAAAGTCTTCGATTGCGGATCGTTCTGGAAGCTGGGATCGGATGTCTCGGAGGATGCGGATGAGGTACATGGCAATGGCACCGCTCGTCGGCCCCTCGGCCTGTGCCTCCCATAGCTTGCCCAGCTGTCCCTCAAGCTCGGAAAACGACTTGTCGAGGGTCGTGTCCAGCCTCTCTTGCAACTTGCGGGGATCGTCCTTGCTCAGGGCCTGCTGCCTCGCCTCGATCGTTTCCTCGTCCTCAATCTCGTCGTAGTCGTTGTCCCATCGCTGCTTTTTAAGCCGCTCTACCACGTCCTTGACGTCGTCAATGACATGGAACCATGAGCTGTAGCTGTGTACTGCTTTGGAAACCGCATCGCTGCGGCCGTATAGGCGGGAGACGACCTCTTGCACAAACAGCGCGGCGCCATTCGACAGCGCCGTGTCGTAGCCATCATCATCCCACAAGCCGGGGTACTTGTCCGTGACACCTTCTTGCCAGCCTTCAAGCGTGGCTCTGACTTCCGACCCCACGAGGCGAAGTTTCGTCACCTTGGTTTCCAGTACGGCTAGCATGCGAGCGTTGATGGAATCCCGCAAGTCATCTTGCATCTCCAGCGGATCAAAGCCCCTCGCTCTGCCTCCGTCTCGGATCCAAAGCTGAAGAACCTGAGTCCGAAGTTCCATTATTGACTTGAAGTCAGTCATCTGCTCGAGTGTCTTCTTCAGACCTTTGAGGAGGACCTCCCCTCCCTTCTTGGCCCACCCGGTGAGCATCTCCCTTGCCTGTTTCCCGTCCAGGTCGTCATGGCGAATGAAGGGTGTGAAGTCCTGGATCTCCTCACTGCACCAGCGCTCATATACGTCTAGGCGTAGACCTTCGAGTTGGCCGAGGGAGGTGTCGGCGAGTAGCGGATGGCTCTTCAAGCCTGCCAAAGCAGGTGAGAGCCCGGCCGGGACCAGAGCCTGCACATCCAGAAGAGTTCTCGTGTACAGCTTCAGGCTCCGCACAACATCCTCAGTGCTTGTAGCACGCTCGCCCTCGTCCAAATCGAATGCCAGCGCCATGGCCTCTCCCCGCACAGAGAGGAAGTGCCGGAGGACGTCCCTCGCGCCGGAGCTGGTCACGAGGCTGTATGCGCAGAGCGCTTTGAGCACGTCGTCCTTTTCTGTACTCTCATCCGCCTTCTCCAGGGCCTTCTTGATGCCGCTCAAAAGTCGTCGGCGGAGTGTTCCCTGCGTCTTCCTAGCCGTTTCCACGTGGTGCTTCACGCTCTCATCGGGAGCCTCTTCTTCGAAGCTCTTGATCAGCAGCCGGCTCAGCACCCACACCTTTGTCGCCAGCACGAGCCTGCCCCCCCTCTTGACTCCCTCGTCCAGGCCACCCTGGCCCTTGAGGATCCTGCCCACCATGAGCCCACAGCCATCCAACAGCCTGAGCCTCGCAGCCCTGCCCGCATCCGTATTCCGTGTTCTCGTCGCAAAGCTGGCCAGCCCCGTGGCCTTGGAGACAACAATCGTCCGTCCGCAGCGCCCACCCACCTTGCCCAGCAGGTCCTGGACCCGATCGTTGTCCGCGCGCATCTGCACGATGGTGTCGGCGGTGCCCAGCAGTTCGCGGTACGAGCTGCCCACCTGCGTGCGCAGGCGATTCGACTTCTCTTCGATCTGGACATGGAGGGACTTGTGTATCGAGCGGATCTGCGGGATGGTGTGGTTCGCGGAGAAGATCTGGGCCGACGACGTGAGCGTCGACTGGTCGGGAGTCGAGGCCATTGCGACAGCTGGCTGCGGCGGCGGCGGCGGCGGCGGCGGCGGAGGAATCTTGAGGCAGGCTTCTATAAAGTATCCAACATCGGTGTCATGTGTCGTCGGGAGCAACGCTGTGTCGCTGCAGCTCAATCAGTTAAAGGGGGTTGCACCGAGTCGCAAGATGCTGATGTGTTCAGGTCTGTTGTCTTGCGAGGAATCCTTGGTGGGGCAATCAATGGTGAGCGTTGGGTCGAGCCAATAGCTTCTGGTGCATCCTCACAGCTAAGCTCTTACACGCCCGAGAACCATGGCGCTCCTAAATATTTATGCACGCTTCGCAGGCATTCCTGATGCAATTCCGGACTTGTAGTATTTATTAGGCCAATCAACCTACAGCTTGACGCTCTTGGTGACCGAAGTATTGATACCAGAAAGCTCACCCTGGTATCCTCCTTTGGGCTCGCCGCCCTGCCACACAGGCTTCATGCTCTTGAGCTTCTTGTGCTTGGCCTCGTACTGCTTTCTCCTCTTGACTCTCGGGTTCCTCACATCCTTGCCCCTTCTCGGAGTCAATCCCTTGTTCTTCTCGATGGCATACGTAATCTTTCTCTTGCCATCCTCGCCAACCACCTCCTTCTCAACAACTCTGTCGGCTTTGCTGGCTGCGGCGAAGGCGGCAAACCGGGCGGCCTTGTCGTCTCGCTTGTTCTTAGACGCGTGCGCCACCATGTCGTAGTAGCCGTCCTCGTCCTCGCGCATGGCGTTGGCTGTCTTGCCATCATCGTCGTCACTGTCGTCGCCGAGGTCTGCGCCGTGTTTGGATCCCTTCTTGCCGCGCTTCTCTGCCGCAGCAAGGAGGCGAGCCTGGCGATCCCGTAGTCGCTCTCGATGCGGTATGTCCATATCGCCTCCTGCATCACGTCCTGCACCTGCGCGACGGTTGGCCTTTTGTGCAATCTGCGACGTATAGAACTTCAGGCTCTTCTTTCGCGCCGCCTTGTCTGCCGCTGTTCGGGCATCCAGGGCATCCTCCTCGCCAAAATCGGAGTTGTCGTCGTCTTTCTGAGCAGACGTTTCCAGGTCTCTCTTCTTCGACTTGCCAGCACCAATAGGCAGGTTGTAAAGGTCCGCAACGCTGTCCTCGATCGCCCGGGCCTTGGCCTGCTTTTTTGCTTGCTTCGCGGCCACTGCCTTGTCCTTCTTTGCCGCCTTCTTCTCTTCCAGCTTCTCGGCTCCATTCATCGAAATGTCCAGGCTATTGGTGTCCATGTCCACATCAGGCGGCGACAAGTCGTCAGAGCTGCTGGGCGACATCGTGTGTTTGACTCTTTCCCAGGCACTGCGACAGATCACCAACGTCTCCATGACATCGTGGTCGCGTAGCTCAGAGGGGGCGAGAGGCTTCTGCAATTTGTCGGAATCTCGCGCCGGTGAAGTCAGGACTGCAAAGTAGCTGGCCAGGGCAGCAACATAACACCCCAAAACCCAATACTTGATTGCTTGTAGTGTTGTGCCTGCTTTCCCCAATGCCTCGGCCTTGAGGCTCTCGAGAACTGGCTGCAGTTCTTGGAATTCGTTCACGAGATGCTCAAACTCGGGGTATCTTGTCGCGAGGAGTTTGGACTTCTCTTCAGGGCACATATCGTTGGTAACCTCGACATCCTTGAGCACTTCTGTCACTGTGTCGTCGATTTCCTCCGCCTCCGGCTCTGCTGCCAGCCATTCGTCGCCGTCAAAGACAAAGTCTTCCTCTCTCATCTTTGACAGCTTCTTCTGCTGCAGACGCTTTGCCTCGGCCTCTTCTTCCAGAGCGTCGGCTTCGGTTTCAATGTTGTCCGCATCGTAGTATTCTCTCTTGGACGAGCCCCACCACCCAGAGTCTTCCTCCTCCTCCTCCTCGCCACCCTCTTCGTCGGAGGCGGCGGACTTTTTGCCAGACGTCTTCTTCGGCTTGCTGGTGGGGCGTTCGGTCTCGTCGTCGTCAGAGTCGGTGTCCTCGTAGCCCAGGATTTCTTCATCTGAGAGCTCAATCTCTTCCTCTTCCTTTCTCCTGCGCTTCGAGCCCGGTTCGTCTTCAAGCATGATCTTGTCCTGATTCAGGAAGAATTCATCCTCCGAGTTGGCGACATCTTCGTATGTTGAAACAGGTCCGAGCCGAGCATCCGCCGTGTCGAGCTCCTTGGGACCCTTAGGCTCGGCATTGCGGCCGGAAGCCTTTCTCTTTTTTCCCATGGTGGTAGATGATGCTGTATCTACCCACGGTTTCGGGGCTTCAGGCGGATACGGTTCTGAGGAAAATGGCGATGATGAGCCCTGAACGACAATGGGTCAACTTTTTGGGTGTTGCGCTCTGGAAATTTTCCTGGGCGATAAGATAAGAAGTTGGCTGCGCCGGAAATACTTGGGGCCGCGCCGAGGCACCCAACGTCAGGGCACAGGGGGCACAGGGTGACATGCGTCAGGCGCCACAGTGGGCGACGCGGCCACATCCCGTCCGTGATCTAAATCGTTACACCGCATGCGGGTGCCAGTGACCATAAGCGGCCGTACGGAGTAGACCGGACGAAAATTCAAGGTACCATGCATCCAAGTGTACGTTCACCGTGTAAGCGGGGTGTGGCATGAACTGTTGCAACTACAGTGAAGGATATTACAGGTACTCCTGGCTTACGGCGCTTGCGGCGCCTTTACAGCATAGGTAGGACCTCGGTATCTAGTAGTGACGTCCAAGCCCCAGGCCAGTTGCCAGGGTCCGTCCTTCAGCGGCCACTGCGCCGCACTAATGCCCTGCGGGGGCCCAATTGTCAATCCCTGACGGCGCCATATGATGACATCTCCAGCGCGTGCCCTGGGACGCACGCACCAGGGACGCACGCCCCTTGTCACACCTTGTCCGAGCTCCCCCTCCCTCGTACTTTGGTAGGGCCACAACCACTTGATTAAGTCGCATCATCTGTCATTTTTGCCTTGCTGAGGAGACTCGGCTCGGACCTCGACGGAGTCGCTGTCGGAGCTCAGGGTGGTCACCTGGAACTCGAGGGCAGCAAAGGCACAGCCCGACGGAGGTTGAGACAACAGCAGGCTCATGTGAGCTTCGGATCCCCTCTTGTCCTACGTGCTACCTAGACTGTTTGCTACCTCGACTTCGGTCGACACCACACGGGAACATCGAATAGCAGGCAAGCAGAAGTGACGGGGCGCAAGCCTCACTTGCCTCGTGGCTGCCTCTTTGCCTGCATTACCTACCCTACCTCCGCGACGAGCTTCTCAACCTCCGTCCCTCGAACCGAACCTCACGAACCCTACTCCTCGCTCCTCTGCTCCGTTGCTCCCGCACGACATTCCCACCCCACCTTGGGCGTTGCATCGTCGAGGGCACCCGAGCATATCGAAGGACGAGACCGTGCCCGATCCTGCCGGTCGATAACAACCCGTTGCGCGTTGCGTACCACCTTCTCTCAAATACCTGCATCCTACCGTATCAGGACCAGGACGGGCCGAGCCTCTGTTGTGTCCCGCCACGATCAAACCGACACCATGGCTGACCAGGAGGGGGACCGTCCCATCTCCCAGCCGCCGTCTCCTCGTACGACACGTCGGCCATTTCCCTTGAACCGCCATCACTCGAGCAGTGAGCCAGACGAGCGGTCCCCATTGTTGGCGACCTCGAGATCCCGAGTACGCATACAGACCGGCACCAACTCTCCCAGAGTTCCGCATTTGTCTCGAAACCAGAGTTACACAGGCAAGCTGCCCCTCGTCCTCCCTCCATCAGAGCCGTCGTCTAAGTCTAACCAAGGTTTGTCTTCAGGCAGCATCCGCAGTGCACGGCATCACAGCCGGCACGGGTCATGGGGTCAGCGACTGATTTCGGCCCTCTCTGAACGGCGTGGCTCCATGTCGGAATCAAAGGGCTCCATATTCCCCGACGAGCGGGTATGGTACGATCAATTCACCAGCACCGACTGGGTACACGATACTATCGCCGACTCCCATCGTGTCAAGGCTCTCCGTAGCAGGAAGGACTTTCGGGGCCGTGTTCTCGTTGCGCTCGACGGCGCACAGGGATGGATTCTCAGCGCCCTTTCAGGCGTCATCATCGCGCTGATTGCGTATACCGTCGACGTGGCCGAGTCCACTGTGTTCGATTTCAAGGATGGCTACTGTGCGAGGGCGTGGTATCTTGACGAAAAGGTGGGGTATCTTGATGATGTGACATGAAGCGGCAGCTACTGACATTGCATCCAGAAATGCTGCCCCCGCGGCGCTTGTGAAGACTGGAAGAATTGGTCCGAAGCCCTGAACCATCACCCCTTTGGCGCGGAATGGACCGAATTCTCCGTGTATTTGATGTGCGTTATCAGTTTCGCCATGCTTTCCTGCTGGATAGCCTTATGGACCAAGACGGTTGTACCATCTGCGTACCGTCTGACCACGCTTGACGAGAACCTGGCGGCCGAGAGACTGCCCCTGCTGGCTGACGACATCCAGACCGACGAGACTGCAAGCCCCCGCCAGCAAAACGACCCCTATCAAGAAAGTCCGCCCATGGTGTATTACTCGGCAGCAGGCAGCGGTGTTGCAGAAGTCCGTGTTATCCTGAGCGGTTTCGTCTTGCACGGCTTCCTCGGTCTCAAGACGTTGGTAATCAAGATGGTAGCGCTCATCCTCAGTGTCTCATCGGGCCTCAGTCTCGGCAAGGAGGGGCCATTTGTGCATATGGCGGCGTGCGTGGGCAATATCACATGCCGTTTATTTTCAAAATATGACCGAAACGACGCCAAAAGGCGAGAGGTTCTCTCCGCTGCCGCCGCCGCCGGTGTTGCTGTCGCCTTCGGTGCTCCGCTCGGAGGCGTCTTGTTCGGCCTGGAGGAGGTTGCTTACTTCTTCCCGGCTAAGACGCTTTTCAGGACCTTTTTCTGCTGCATAATTGCTGCCCTGTCTCTCAAGTTCTTGAACCCCTATGGAACCCACAAGATTGTCATGTTTCAGGTCCGATATCTGATCGACTGGGAATACTTTGAGCTGCTGGGATTCATCTCCGTCGGCATCCTCGGTGGCGCCCTCGGTGCGCTTTTCATCAAGGCATCGAAGTATTGGGCCCAAAGCTTCCGCCGCATCACGTTCATCACGGCATATCCGATTCTCGAGGTATTTCTGGTCGCAGTGACGACAGGTCTCATGAGCTACTGGAACGCCCTGACCAAGCTTCCGGTGGCCAAGCTGCTGCTGAACTTGGCATCCCCCTGTGACGACTCCACCGATGGCAATAAGGACGAGCTTGGCCTTTGCCCCGAGTCCGTCCACGACATCCCACCTATTATCCTGACCCTGTTTATTGCATTCCTCATCAAAGGCTTCTTGACAGTCATCACATTCGGCATTGTGAGTGCCTACTTGGCTAAAGTTTCGAGGTGTAATCGGCTAACCCCACTCGTAGAAAGTACCTGCAGGAATCTACATCCCGTCCATGGTCGTGGGCGGGTTGATGGGCCGGATCATTGGCCACCTGGTGCAGTGGCTGGTGCTTGCGGCACCACACTGGGCAATCTTTGGCAACTGTGCTACCGCGGCTGATGGAACGTGCATCCAGCCTGGAGTATACGGTCTGATCGCGGCCGGCGCTACCATGTGCGGCGTCACTCGGCTTTCGGTGACTCTGGCAGTCATCTTGTTCGAGCTGACTGGCAGTCTCGACTACGTGCTTCCCTTTTCACTATCAGTGCTCGTGGCCAAGTGGACAGCGGATGCCATTGAACCAAACAGCATTTATGTGAGTTGCCTTTTATGAATGGCGAGCATGGTCGAAAGCTGACGTGGTTTCAGGACCTCCTCACGAACATGAACTCGTACCCATTCTTGGACAACAAGCACAAGCCCGTATTTACCGGTGATCTGGCGGACATTGTGCCACGTGTGCGCCGGGAGAGAGTGATTGACATCACCAACTCGCCCCTGGTCTCCGCAGCAAGCCTCAGAGCCAAGCTGGAGATTCTGCATCGGGCTGGTGAGCTTGATGGAGGGCTGCCCATTGTCCGCCAGGACGTCTTGGTAGGGCTTATCCCGGCGCCAGACCTCGAGTATGCCCTGGACCAGCTCGAAGATGAGCAGCTGAGTCTCTGCCTGATGGACCGCGTACCAAGCATCGACGAGGATGAAGACGACGAGCCAGATCCAACGGATTTTACGCGATACATTGACCCTGTAAGTGCGACCCGGTGCGCAGGTAAACGCGAGATTACTGACACAGCTTCAGGCGCCTGTCGCGCTGGACATCCGATCACCTATGGACCTTGTGTATGAGTGTTTTGTCAAGCTGGGGCTTCGGTATATATGTGCCCTCAAAGACGGCAGATATGCCGGCATGGTAAGCGTTGGCCTTTGGGAGAGCTTGAAAAGACTGAATGACTGACGGTTTTATTTGTCTAGACCCACAAGAAGACGTTTGTGAAGTATATGCGGGAACAAGAAGAGGCGGAAGGGTCGATATGATGACCTATCCACGAGATCGGTCGTACCTGGGAGGAAACATCCCATCCATATACAGGATCAGCGTTTGGTGGAGCGATGCATCGGAGGGCGTGCGGCGGCAGCTTCCTACTTGGCTGGACGTTACTACAGGATTGCATGGATTCAGGCGCGGCGTTGCCGTTTTTCAGCTGTCTCGTATTTTTGGCATTGCGCTTTCTCGTTTCCATGGCTGGACGGTTTGGAAAGCAATCCTACCAGTTCCAGTTTGAGCATATTGGGTGGCAAGTTTGATTAATGAGGCATTGGTTGCATCGAACAGAGAGGCAGCATTTGGCAGCATGGGCTTGGCAATACCGTGGAGGAAACGGCTTTTCACAAGCTGGAGTCAGTCTCCGTACTTCGTACATACTCGTACCTAGGTATACTTTGGAGTCGATGGCCCCGCTACGATGCATCGTGGAGAAGCCAGGTGGATCGCGACTTGAACAGCGGCAGACAGACCAATCGAGGCGGGCAAGAACTCCGAGTTATCCTCGTCATACGGCGCCATGTCGCGTGCCGCTGTCCGTCCGGTGCGACTTTGTGGGCAAAGCTAGTCGTGTCCGTCGAGATGGCGTCGGGCGTCGGCGGGATCGTGAGACGGAGGCCCCGGAGGCCGGACCCGGAGGGGCGGCCGGAGTCCACGGGGCCCGGGGCAATCAGTGAGCTCGGTGTGAAGGGCGTGTGGTTTGGGCTAGGGAGGCGCGCGCATGACTAGCTCGAGGGCCAGCGTGACGGGGTGGGCTGCGCTGCACACCCCTAGGCCATGTGAGCACCGAGGATTGCTCGTCCACCTGTACGCAGAGGGAGCTCGTTTGGTTTCGTGGTGTCATGGTGTCGCGGCGACTTGCACGCGGTATGGAGCACTTGGCCAGCATGGGGCGGTTCCTGGGCCGGGGGTGGCTGAGGGCTGCCTGAGTGGGCAGCGGGCAAGAAGATGGATGGACGGAAGGGAAGGAGCTTATAATATTATTTGACCTAGCTATTAGACCTCGAAATGGCTATCGTGGAGCAAGAGTAATGGTTACATGGCGGCTAGGACGAACAAGGTCGGGGGACGCGGCGTCCATCATGCGACGATGCACGAACAGGGCAAGAAATCAAACGTGGCCGTAACCGCCGAGGTACGTAGACACGTATACGGGCTAGTTTGCGAGCATCGTGGAGACGCTTTGCGGCCACCACCGCCACCACAATCAACTACGAGTACACACGGCGTTGGTGTTGTCGTCCCGAGGCGCACACCGAGGGCATGGGCCGCCGACGTCGGGGCGCTCGGTGCAGCGGGCTCCCGACCCCGTGGGGCCTACCTAGGTGCAACGGACGCGGCCCAGGAACCTCCTGTAAGACCTGTGGCTGGCCTTGCCGTGTTCCCTCACCTCGTCTCCTCCAACTTCTCTCCAATTCTGCCTCTCTCGGCCATAGCTCGCTGCGCAGGCACCTGGCCACCCCCCGCTGCAGCGGCGGGAGCCTCCTCCGATGCAGTCACGGGTGGGTGTGGGCTGCAGGGCACCGAGTACGTAACGGCGACCCCCTGTGGCCAATGGGTTGCCAACCATTCACACCGCGGGCCCAGCTCGGTGGGTTTGCTACAGGGGTGGGAGGCACCTGTGCGCCCTGGGTTGGGGGATGGACCGCCCCAGCGCCGCCCCCGGAACGCGACTGATGGCCACTGGAATATCCAAAACTCGTGAGCTGGCTTGGCTCCGTCCAGTGGCAGCACGGACGGGCCACGGCACCTGCGGCACCCCAGCACATCCCCGCAATATTGTGCTCGTAGCTTGTACTCCGTACCTGCCCAATAGCCCCACAGATAAGCCGTTGGATTCCGGCGATAAAAGGTTGGCGGTGCCGTCTTCATGGAGGAAGCTCCTGCCTCCTCCCTGCCAACTCTGCTATTGCTTCTCGGAATTAGCCTTCACCGTCCCGATAATTGCATCTCGGGACATCACCTCTCCCATCGCAAGCTGCTATATTGCAAGCTCTGGCCTTCATTGACCGACCGTATCCCCGTCACAGAGGCGACAGACAACCCACTTACATCAACACCGCCCGCCTCCGATATCGCGATGCCGGCCCTCCGTGCGGTTGGCGCTGGCAAGGCTGCCATGCGACCCGTCCTCGCCGCGCGCTCCCTGGCCTCGTCTCGCGGCTTCAGCAGCGCCGGCGCGATGCGAATGGCCGCCGTCAAGTCCTTCCACAGGGACGAGCCCCAGGCGCCCATCCTCAAGACCAAGTCCATCCCCGGGCCCGAGAGCACCAAGCACATCAAGGAGCTGCAGGACGCGTTTGAGACGCGGAGCTTGAACATGGTTGCCGACTACACCAAGAGTGCGGGCAACTACATTGCCGACCCCGATGGCAACATGCTGCTGGACGTGTGAGTGCTGCTTGCTCCCATCTCCGCCGTTGCTTGCTTGTTGTGTCCAACACAGCCGACTCTCACCGATGGCGGGCTTTGATCGAGAGTCGCTCGTGAACCGAACGCAAGCTGACAATATCGCGCCAGGTACGCCCAGATTGCCTCTATCCCCGTCGGCTACAACAACCCGGCCCTGGCCAAGGTCGCCCAGACCCCCGAGATGGTCGACGCCATCATCAACCGTCCTGCCCTCGGCAACTTCCCCTCCCACACGTGGGCTTCCATCCTCAAGTCAGGTATCCTCAAGTATGCGCCCAAGGGCCTCGACAACGTCTACACCGCCATGGCCGGTTCCGACGCCAACGAGATCGCCTACAAGGCCGCCTTCATGTACCGCCGCCAGCTCGAGCGAGGTGGCCCGGATGTCGACTTCACTCCCGAGGAGATCGAGTCGGCCATGCGGAACGAGGCCCCTGGCTGCCCCAACCTCTCCATCATGTCCTTCAAGCAGAGCTTCCACGGCCGTCTCTTCGGCTCCCTGTCCACCACCCGCTCCAAACCCATCCACAAGATCGACATCCCCGCCTTCGACTGGCCCCAGGCCACTTTCCCCCAGCTCAAGTATCCCCTGGACCAGCATGTTGAGGAGAACGCCAAGGCCGAGCAGGCCAGCATCGACGAGGTCGAGCACCTCATCAAGACGTGGCGCGTGCCTCCTGCCGCCGTCATCGTCGAGCCCGTACAGAGCGAGGGTGGTGACAACCACGCCAGCCCCTCCTTCTTCCAGAAGCTCCGCGCCGTGACCAAGAAGCACGGCGTCCTGCTCATCGCCGATGAGGTCCAGACGGGCCTCGGCGCCACGGGCAAGTTCTGGGCTCACGAGCACTGGAACCTGCAGGATCCTCCTGACATGGTCACCTTCTCCAAGAAGGCTCAGACGGCCGGATACTACTTCCGCAGCAAGGACATGCGGCCCAACAAGCCTTACCGCCAGTTCAACACCTGGATGGGCGACCCAGCCAAGGCCCTGCTCTTCCGCGGCATCGTCAACGAGATTGAGCGTCTCGACCTCGTCAACCACACCGCCAAGGTCGGCGACTACCTGTACGGCAAGATCGAGGCTCTCGCCCAGAAGTACCCCGACCACTTCCAGAACCTGCGCGGAAAGGGCCAGGGCACCTTTATCGCGTTTGACAACCCCAAGCGCGACGAGTTCCTCGCCAAGGCCAAGACGTTTGGCGTCAACATTGGCGGCAGCGGCACCAGCGCCGTGCGTCTGCGCCCTATGCTGATCTTCCAGGAGCACCACGCCGATATCCTGATCGAGGCCATGGAGAAGATTGTCAAGGCTCTGTAAACGTTGCTCATTTTGGGGACACAAAAGCGAAAGACAAGAAGCGGAAACTAGAGTGATTGCAAGTCTGTACTGGCCTCTTTTGCGAGTAATTTTTGGAGTGATTGTGGAAAACACAATTCGGGAGTCTTGAGACCTGTTGCTTTATTCATGGAACAGTTTGGCATGTTCTTATTACTTGTGTCTGGCAAAGAGATGGATGAGCGGAGGATAATGACCCTTGATCCCATCGATGTCATATCTGATGTCAAATTGAGAAAGATGGAGTCATGATTATGCGTCTACGTTTTCACGAAGCACGTACTGACGCTTACGCGAACAATTTCGGACTGGGGATAGCATTATGTTGGCAGAGACCATTGCAATTCTGGCGGTGCGGTCTCGTTTTCAAATGATATATGAGCGACTCCGTCGCTTTACGGTTCCTTTGCGACCTTTTTCGATTCAAGTTGTCCAAGGAAGCGATCCAAGGAAGCGAGGCAGTCGCCCTCCATGATGCCGGCATGAGCATGCTCCAATAAATTCTCGGAAAATCAAGCCAATGCCGCAATTCTAGGAGGCTTGCCGACGCAGCTTGATATCGGCGTGCCGCCCAGTGAGCTCAAATATACATTCCCGCTTGGAAATGGCAAACCATAGTATCTTTGAATTACCAGCCGCTGTTGCATATCCTCCAACTCCGTCTGCGCCGACAGGTCTATATTGCCGCCCCATGCCATGATTCGTGAGCAGTTTCGTACTCCGTCATACTCGTACACATCATCAACACCCGATCGTCGAATCAAACTTCTTGCGCCATCCGCTCCATTACCCTTTCAAGTAGCGGGCGAAACACAGGACAGAGTCGCAAGGGACGAAGAAGTCGGACATGAACACAATGACAGAAATCAGGACAGGTTATGACACCGAGTCTGCCGTGCGACGCCTTTTCTTGTCTCTCGATTCATCCGATGGCGTCGACTGGGCAGTCCTGGGCGCCGTACCGGGCGAGGCAGCCTGTGGGGGATCATGGGGACGACTGGTCGCTGGCAGAATCATCTGGTATCCCGGCATCTGGTGATGTGGTCGGGGAGCTATGTACTTTGGCAGGATCGGCTTGAGATCGCGCTTCGCCATGTCCGCCTTGGAAGGCCGGCCTCTCTTCTTAGACGGCGGGAGCCGCGGCGGTGGGCTGGAAGGTATCTGGCGTTGGCCATGGCCTTCGACGGTTCCGTTGGCAGGTCGTGGGGCAATATGGGCAAGCTGCTTCAACTTGGGAGGACTGGTGGTCTTTGTTGCTGGCGATGTGGATCTTAAGTGCTGGTCCGGGGATTCTGTGGCACCTCCAACATGGCTCGGAGGAGGCTCACCTTCGCTGCTGGTCGACTGGCGCTTTCGAGCAGTTGGCACGTTGGATATGTGCCCCGCAGCGTGCATACACTGGTTCATGTTACGGCCTGGGGAAGTTAGACAGCAGGTCTCAGAACGGTAGAGGCGGGAACTGTGGTGTGTCGACCTACCATGCGGGAGCTGCATGTTCATCCAGTTGGGGGTAACGTTGTTGGCTTGGACGAATTCGATCAGGGTGTCGATGTCGACAGTACTGGACTTGATCATCTCGGCCAGAACAAACCGCTGAGAGCGACATACAGTCAGCATGGCGAAGACAGCGAACAAGAACGAAAGGAAGAAAGCGGCACGAACCTTTTCATCGGGCGTGAAGGGTAAAGAGTCCATGGTGCATGCCACGCTTCCAAGGCAGAATGAAAGACGCAAGAAGACCGAAAGCGATGCAAACGGCGCGGGCGATCCAATGAGCTCGAGACGAAGCGAGCGTGCGGAAAGGGCTGGTAGATCTCACGCGTAGGCATCTGAGGTGGTGTGGTGATGGAACTGGGGAGCACGAGCAAACGCGTGTGTCGCCAGCTGCAAGGCATAGAGGTTCAAGGGTGTCGCGTGCGTCGTTTGCTGCAGCTGTAGGCAAGCTGGCCAGGCAATGAGAGGGAGAAAGTCGCAGGCCAGCCCGCTGGCAACACCAAGGCAGCGAGTGGTTCGGTAAGAGAGGATGGATCAGAGGCAGGCAAGCGGGATTCACACGCGCGAGTGGGAGCGGAAGGCTTGTCCCACTCTGTTGGACGGCCTCGTCACTCACCCCTCCTCATCCACATGGAGGGGAAGCTGGAGGACCTCCTTCAGAGCGCGCGAGGAGATCATAGGCGCGCGGCTTTTCACACACGAGGCCACCAAGCGACAGCGCTCTGGGCCGTCCAGGGGTCGGTTGATAGGCGAGAGACGAGGCGCGGGCCACGACGACAAAGCCGCGGCGGTTGTACGACGTCGATCTGTGACGCGCGGGCCACGAGTGAGGAACAACGGGACATTGACAGGGCGCCGGTGCGTGCGCGGGCAAACCGGAGCGCTGCGGCAGATGGCGAGGATGCCCGTCGCCTGTCTCGTTGTTGCGGCGGCGGCGTTTAGTTGTGTTGCATGGAGTCTGTCTGTGGACGGAGGGCCGGTCCTCGGGAGCCAAGGGGGATCGGGGGCGGTCGCCTTACTATAGTTCACAGCATAACCGAGAGAGCAATACAGGATCGAGGAGTGCCCCGCGGCACAAACGTACTCGTACTTCGTACTCTGGGGGCCCGTGGGCAAACCCGCGTCCCTCTCTTCAGAGCTTGTACTGGTGACGGTGGCAGTGGTGGCGGCGATGTTGGGACCAGGGTTGCAGTGGACCAGGGTATGGTGTCCAATCTGTCCATAGGCTTCACTGATCGTCCGCAAACAAAGAGCGGGAATCCTAGGTCCAACGAGCGGTGCGTATCTCCCCTTTCGTTACCTGGTACACCCACAGGAGGGACCTTTGGGATGCGAATTGTATGTTTCGGAGGTGGATATGAATCGCAGCAGATCACGCTTGGCGTTGAGGATGCTGCAGCGCATCCCCAGGCATGGCTAGGCGGCTGTGTTGAAGGCAGTTCGTGCCCCAGCAAGCCTCAGGGGCACGTTACCAGGACGTGGTGCGGTCGGCAAGACGGCGGACCTCGTTGGGTCCGAGAGAGATCGTGAACCCGTGGCAGTCCCAGCACATTGTTGCAAGGCCAGGTCGCATTGCCCAAGAATCAGCGAGCGGGCCGGTGGGTGTCGCGCAGAAAGGAGAGCCGGGCCACGGCGCATACGACGGAGACGATGCATCGTATGGGCTTGTCGCCCATGCCGGGGTATTCGTGATGATGCCGGCATCTGCCGGGATTGTGGTTCGCCTCTTGTCGAGATGGATGGACAGCCGAGCCACTGTGACCAGTCGCAGCCAGACTCGTCGTCGGTCACACCGTCGCGCACACCCTTCTCAAGACTGCTGTCAGGGCTGCGAGTTCCGAGCGAGAGGCACCCGAATTTCCCCATCATCTCGATGCTGGTCCACGGCGGCGTGCAGTCGTTGATGGTGCTGTTGAGCGGCGCATAGGATCCGTCGCCAAACGCTTTCGTACGCTCGCCCTTTGCGTGTAACCGCAGCTCCCGCACATGCTCGATGCAAACTCGCAATGGATGGACCAGATCCTGTACGGAGGCATCGACGGCGCCCATGCAGTGACGTGCAGCCGCATGGGGTTGCTCTTGTGGGCAGCGGCCAATCCCATGTTGGCGCTGGACCGCCTGACCCTGTCTCACCCGCCCTCCCACTGCGCCGTGTCTCGCTCCAGCTCGACTGACCTCTCATGGCGGAGCAGCGGTCCCCCCATGCGCCTGTGTGCTTAGTCTCGCATAGCAGCAGCGCCCCTCGCCAATCGAAGTCGGCGGAATCACGAGGGCTGGCATGCCCAGAGGCGAAAAGGGCCGGCGTCTTTGAAGCTGTAAATGCTCCCGTGATGCGCCGGGACCACGACTCACGACTCCACCAGTCGGCCTCGCCAATGGGCTCGACGAACCGGGCCACATCACTGGATGGCATTGCGCCAATCACCTGTCCAGAGCAATACTGTCTCAGCACAGTCCGCCTGTTCGTTGCGGGCTGGTCGTAGTGGGAGGAGAGCTCAGAGAGCCACAGCGGGTTCCGACGCGAGGCCATGGGGAGCGGTGGGGTCGCGTCTGGCCACTACACAGTCGACCCACGATGGACGAGTTCCGGTATTGTCGTCGCAGGCGAAGGCGGGTTGAGGAATTCATCATTGTTTTCCAAAGACGGTGTTTTGTTGGTGGCCTGAGCCGCCCTTCTTATAGCCGGACACGCCCATTCCCAACGACCGGGCTCCGGGTCATGCACAGTGAGTTGGCAAGCCGGGAAGGCCCCACCCATGTACAACACGTCAAGGAGCTGGAGAAGAAATCGTGCACTCATGATACCGTTGCTGTTTCTGTTTTGCTCGGACTTCATAAGACTGGGTGGGTGGAGTGTGACACGGCTGGGGAGCGTTGGTGCTGCGCCGCGCGCTCCAGTTTGAACGGCTTCCGCCGTGCAGAGCGCAGGTTCTCGTCCCGAATCGAAAGCCAAGCCAAGTCGCGGCTACCACCAAAACGACCACTCAAACCATGCAAATCCCACGCCGGGCCTGGACTAGACGCAAAGGAGCTGCATGTTCTGGTCAAGTTTGGGCACCTCCTCCCAGGACCGAAGGCGACGGGCCTCCACAGCACGACGGCCCATGCTGCTGATGGCTGCGGTCGACAGTAATGACTACGGAGTAGCCAGGGCCTCGTTCCGAGCCTCGCAATGCTTGGGACCGACGCTGTTGTCTCTACGGCACCAAAGCTTCAAGAGACGAAGAGCGTGCTGCAGGAACGCATCCACGGGCTGGCCATCTTACCCACAATGCCTTCAACCCACATTCCTGGAAATAGCAATGACGCCTTCACATCCCACCAAAGTCCCACCCTTGCTTTCCGCGGCCAATGATGCCCCAGATGCCTCCGACACTAGCGATACCCGATATCGCGGGAACAAAAATAAGCATCTCAGGCAACCCCGCAGATCCCTCCCGCCCGCGTCTTGGATTTCCTATTTTGGCGAGAGCCGCCACGGTACTTCCCAGGCACTGGAGCCGGTGGTGCTCTGCAACATCATCCCTGATTGAGTGGCTGCCTGCCACGTTTGGGACTTTGACGCACGGCCAAAACAGGGTACGGCACAGTCTAGGCATACGAGTAGGCCATGGAGTTGGAGAGAGAACGGCTTCCTCCTTATTGGCAGTCAAGCCCGAGGTCGTTGAAGCTTGCTTCCGTACTAGCTCTCCAAGGACCACTACACAATCATTTGTACCATGTAAGAGAACTCAGGTACGAAGTATCTGGTCCGTTGAAAGGTCCGGGACAAACGTGGTAACACGGGATGGGGCACATCAGATGAGATCAGAATTGGTGAATGTCAACTATCTTCGCTTGTTCATATAGGTGGTGTTCCCAACCGATATTGAAGGTTCACGACTGTCTCGATTTAGTCCTCGCACACAGTGTCAAGTGCCCGTCCCTCTAGCTGTACTCGCAGCTGACAGGCTTGTCAACTGGCAGGGTGCGGGAGCTCAGTCCCAGGCATTCTTTGTTCCCGCCGGGCGTCAGGTTGTCGGTGACAGCCCAGACGCTCCACGCGTGCTGGATGGAGCCGGAGCAGGCTAGCAAGCTGGTGCCCTGGAAGTTGAGGTTCCCGTTCTCGTCAATCGCCCAGCCCTTGAGCTCAAAGTGCGGCGGCGGGCTCGTGTTGTCGGTGAGGTAGCCCATCTTGCCTTGGCCTGTGGACAAACATGTTAGCACTTTCTCGGCGACGATCGTTATCCGCAGAGCCACGAACCCATGCCGGAGCGGTCGACAAAGATCTGCTGGAGCTTGCCGCCCTTGGAGTACAGGAACAGGCCGCCGTCTTTGAGATAAAAGGTGGCGCGGTTATGGTTGTCGCCGTCGCACTTGGCGCCCTGCTCCTGGAGGTTGAGAAAGATGCTGCCCTTGGCGGCACTGAAGGACGCGAAGTGGATGGGGCTGGCGGACCGCAGGGCCATGAGGTCGAACGCCTTGAGCTCCGAAGGCGCGGCGAGGGCAGAGCCGGCGGTGGCGAGCGTGGCGATGGCGGCGGAGAACTTCATGGTGGCGGGATGAGGTGATGTGTTGTGTTGTGTAAGTGTAGGGGGCTTGAAGATGAGAATGTCTGAGAGGGCAGGGTCGATGATGTGCACAAACAAACCTCTCACAACGGTGTCCCTTTGAGGCTTCTTATACTTCGTACTCACCCGCACGTCCCGCCATCGGGCTGCTGGACAAGGCCTCAGCGCGGCTCGTCCAGCCGACTGACGATCATCTCGTCATGGCTTGGGCTCGGCGCGCGGCCTGGAGGCGCAAATACGAGGAAAATCGGATCCTGCGAGGCCCTTGCTGCGGCCACACGCCTAAATTTGGCCTACGCGCATGCCGAGGTAGGCCTCAGTGCCGCTCACAATACCGCTATTGCGGACCCTCGACGTCATAGGCCGAGTCCCTGAGGTTGCTCGCACGCATTCGTCTTTGATTTCGCTGCGGGGCTGGAGGTGTGGTGGGTTGAAGATGCCCGAGTTATACGAGGACGGGCCGGGAGATGGGGCCCGGCGGCCCGGCAATGATGCACCCGTCATCAGTTCGAACCAAGGACGAAGCATTCCGTAGCCCTTGGCAAGACTCCAGAGTACCTCCATGGCGCGGTCTTCAACGGCCTCTACAAGTGAGATTATCGTCTTTTCAAGAGATACCCCTTGTCATGTGACAGACTGACGGCGTGCGCAGCCAGCCGTACCGTCCTGCCTGCAGGACAGATACGAGATTGTTCACCGCACCTTCGGTTTATTGCCCGGTGGTTTCCTCCGTATCCTCTGCAATATTCATCATTCTATAACGCGATATCACCCTACTAAGAACCCCATCCAATCGTTACCATGACGGTGAGGACCAAGATACCGTCAGCATCATCAATACGAAGTCTTCGTACGGACTACTTCGTCCTAACGGGAGGAAGCCGGGTTCGTCGTTGCAGTCTCGTGAGCCTTCTGTTGACAACAAAAGTATTTCAGAGACACATGCAGCCCACGAAGCAGCTCATTACAAGACACGTCGCGTCGTACGAGGCCGTTGAGCCTTCTTAATGGGGTTGGCGTTCCACAATAAAATGCAAGTCTGTACGGTCTTACTGCAGGAAATCCCGGGACGACGGGCACATGGTCGGGGGTTGCGATGAACTCGGTACGTTACGGCCTAGCCATACTCGGCGTTGCTACGACTACATCGTACGAGTAACTCATAGAGTGCTAGCAATTCTCTTTGCCGATGGAAGGCGCTGCATGGAGCTCCCAGGTTTCTGGCTCTGGCTGTCAGCATGTCATGACAAGTACGAATGTGCCCCAGCTATGATCAACACCAGACGGAACCTTGGCAATTCGCAGGCTCCAAGTCAGTCTGGAAGATAACAGACTTTGCGAGCAAGCTTCTGGATTGAAGGGTTGCTGCAAGTGCTGGCAGTTTTCCGAACGATGGGGCGTCATGGCTTGTTGAGTGCTTGCCTCGAGGAGCGGCAGTGCCACACGGAAACGTCCCCAGTCTCCGGGCAGGGTCGCTGTCGGAATCCCAGAAGCGCTTGGCTGTCAGACGCCTCAATTCTTGGGCACTCCCTGAGCTGCCGTGGGTGGCCGCCGCGGGTGGCGGGCAAGTTTGTCTTCGCCCGAGCTGAAGCATCCGCCTGGATGGCTACAGGTTGCATAGTTCGATGAGCGAGCGTTGCAGATGGCACCGCGCGCCGCTGCAACGGGTACCGGCTTGCCTAGGCAGGACGGTTGTCGACGAGGATAGCAGTACACAGACCACCCGGGAGATACTGTTGAGGGGGAAGATCGGTCGAGAAGGACAACGAGCCACCGATGGTGAGAAATATCCGGGGGAATCGGGCCTACGAAGTTCCGGGGGACCGCATCGCTGGCAGGCGCTGGTGGCTTTTTGGCAGTGGCTCAGGGCTCGATTGACCATCGGCGGTGCTGTTATTTGCCATTGACCGACCTGCTGCTTACCAAAGTTAGCACCACCACCACCAAAGCCGCTCTCGAGCATAACTCAACCTCGCTCCATCAACCCTCGCCCTCTTCTCCCCGTCTCCTCGCTAACGGGTGCTGGGCCACATGCATCCCCGGACCTAACGCTTCTCGTGCCCGCGCTCCTCCGAATTCCTTCCCATCCTCTCTCTCGCGCGCCGCGGTACCTCATCGTATGCGCGCTGTGCTCCTCCCTGTCTAGCGGCGCGCGCACCACCTCGCAGCTCGCACCTCCGCGTCTTCCTCTCGCCCGCCTTGCACGTTGTGCTCCATCCTCACCCTCGCATCGCATCGCATCGTCTCGACAGCGACCGATCCGACCCTTCCCCCGGACAGAACACACTGTCCTCGACATCCAATGCGCTGATGGAGGATGATGAGCACGCAACGAGCAGGATGAGTAGGATCAAGCTCGAGGACGGCGCCGCCAATGGCGCGGTGGCGGGCATGGAGACGGGCGGCTCGACACCGACCCTCGACGCGAGAAATGGCAAATCCCCGTCACCCGCGACGTCGCTAGATGGCGTCAAGTCACGCAGCGACAGCGTAGGTACGCCCGGCTCGACCAAGCAGCCTCGCTTGTCTCGCAGGGTCTCGCAGAAATCGGCAAGCCGGGAACCACCATTGTTCGGCGATCTGCCCGACGTTACAACGCAATCATGCGAAACCTTTCAAGTCATCCCTGATTGCCTCTACGGATCGAAACATCTGGGCTCGACGGACAACGATGCTTTCGACTGCGATTGCCGGGAAGAATGGCGTACGCGCACCCACCCCCTGTCTGCAGGCTCTGTGCTTCGCATCCCCTGATGTTAGTACTGATTGGCAATTTTCATAGGAGATGGCGAGAACTTTTCGTGCGGCGAGGACTCGGATTGCATCAACCGAGCCACCAAGATGGAGTGCAGCGCCAGCGCCGGAAACTGTGGCGGCGGCTGCCAGAACCAGCGATTCCAACGCAAGCAGTGGACCGGCGTCTCCGTGATCCAGACGGACAAGAAAGGCTTCGGCCTGCGTACCGACTCGGATCTGCACCCCAACGACTTCGTATACGAGTACATTGGCGAGGTCATCAACGAGCCGACGTTTCGGCGGCGGATGCTGCAGTACGACGAGGAGGGCATCAAGCACTTTTATTTCATGTCCCTTAGCAAGAGCGAGTTCGTGGATGCCACCAAAAAGGGTAATCTCGGTCGTTTCTGCAACCACTCCTGCAACCCCAACTGTTACGTGGACAAGTGGGTGGTCGGCGACAAGCTTCGAATGGGCATTTTCGCCCTGCGCAAGATTCGAGCCGGAGAAGAGCTGGTCTTCAACTACAATGTCGACCGTTACGGCGCAGACCCCCAGCCGTGCTACTGCGGAGAGCTAAACTGCGTCGGCTTCATCGGCGGCAAGACCCAGACTGAGCGTGCCACCAAGCTACCCGCAGCCACCGTCGAGGCACTCGGCATTGCTGACGCTGACGGCTGGGACACAGCCGTTGCCAAGAAGCCGCGCAAGAAGCGACCAGACGAGGACGACGAGGAGTATGTCAACAGCATCCAGCCGCGCAACCTGGATGAGGATGATGCCCGCAAGGTCATGGCAGCCCTCATGCAGTGCAAGGAGAAGTGGATCGCGGTCAAGGTGCTGGAGCGTATACAGCGTTGCGACGAGGAGCGAGTCATCCACTGCGTCATGCGCATGCACGCCTACCAAATCCTCAAAACGACCCTCAACACGTTCATCGATGACCACAACGTGGTATTGCAGGTGCTGGAGATCCTGGACAAGTTCCCTCGCTTGACGAGAAACAAGATCCAAGACTCCAACATAGAAGCGACCATCGAGGGGTTGGTGGGTTCCGATCACGATGACGTGTCCACCAGGTCAAAGAAGCTGCTCGACGACTGGAGCAAATTGGAAGTGGCGTATCGCATTCGGCGGCGCAAGGTCGACCCCAACGCCCCGGTGCAGAACGTATATGAGGACCGGAGAGGCGGTCAGGTTCGTGAGGAAGACACAGCTCAGTCAACTCCAAAGGTGGCGTCACCGCACACCATCGACGCCCCCAAGGGTCCCCGAAGCAGCGTTCCCCAGAGAAACAATTCGTTCTACTTCAACAGCCAGCGGCCGCGCCGCCCCTTCAACGCTGCCCTGCCAGACGGCTGGTTCTCCGCCAAAGACGGGAGAGGTAACACCTACTTCTACACCAAGGCGGGACAAACAACGTGGCAGCGACCAACTCATCCAGCTTCAGAATCGCAGCAGAAAGGGCCGTCAAAGGCCATGCAGGAACAACTTGCGATTCAGAGCATCATCGACAAGGTCACGAAAGAGGGGACGCCAAAGCAATCGGCCCCCCCGATAAAAGAGCCTCCCGAAACGCCCACGAAGGAGTTCAAAAAGGACAAGTGGCGCTCTCTGCCGATTGACAAGCAGATGAAGATTTACGAAAACACAGTAAGCTGTATTGACGCGGGAATTTACAAGCATGCCGTTTAGCTGACCGCGGTACTAGGTGTTTCCTACAGTCAAATATGTGCTGGACAAGTTTCGGCACAAGCTCCCCAAGGAAGAGCTGAAGAGGCTGGGCAAAGACATTGCCAAGAAGCTTGTCGCGTCGGATTTCAAGAACAACAGAGTCGAGGATCCGACTGCGGAGCTTACGGAGAAGCAGGGACTCAAGATCAAAAAGCACGTGGCGGACTTTTTGAACCGTGCGGTTGAGAAGTTCAATGCCCACCAGGAGCGCAAAGCACCCCGAGATTCCGATCGGCAATCACGCGCTGGGCATGCTCGCGATGAGGAGCTGCCCCCCTTAAGCCCGGATGATTCGCGCGACAGTGTGGTCGCCACTCCAGGGCGCAGGGACGAGGAGAGGTCTGGCGATGCCGCCAACACCCCTCTCAGCGATGTCGACGTTGACTCGCCCGGCAGCCAGGATCGTAAGCGGAAGCGCGATGCTGGGCTGGCAGACTCTGCTGGTGCGACACCACCCGAGGGTCCCGACATGAAGAGGCTCAAAGAGGACGAAACAAGCGGCCCCAGCCCACCTCCCCCGCCGCCTCCACCTCCGGAGTCAGCCCCTGAAGATGGGATGACAGACGAGCAACGCGCCCT
>JALHCA010000202.1:0-36189 GCA_024340505.1 Tolypocladium nubicola
CGTCGCGGCGCCGGCCGACGACGGCGGCGCCGGCGAGCCCGCGTGGGCCAGCTCGGGGCCCTTCCAGAGCCGGCAGATCGAGGTCCTCGGCGTCAGGGACCCCGGCTCGCGGCCCGAGGAGCTCAAGTGCCGCCAGTGGATCCGCGCGCGCGGCGCCATCTCGGCGGCCGGCGGCCACCAGGCGCACCTCAACGCGCTGGCCTACATGTCCGACAGCTACTTCATCGGCACCGTGTCGCGCATCCACCGGCTGTGGCGCTTCCCCTTTGCGCCCGAGGACGTGCCGTCGCTGCCGGCCGAGGTGCGCGCGCAGATCGAGCAGGTCAGCGAGTTCGAGGGCATGGGCGCGCGCGTCGAGGACTGGGTCGGCCGCCCGCGCGTCGGCATGCTCGTGAGCCTCGACCACAGCATCTACTTCCACGAGCCGCTCAAGGTCAAGGCCGACGAGTGGATGTTCACCGAGATGGACAGCCCGTGGTCCGGCGACGGCCGCGGCGTCGTCATGCAGCGCATGTTCTCCAGGGACGGCACGCTGGTGGCCACGTGCGTGCAGGAGGTGAGTCTCCCTGGCTCTGCGCCCGTGCCGCCGCCGCGCGAGCACCGCATGCTGACTCTGCGCGCAGGGCGTCGTGAGGCTGAAGCAGGACGGGACCGAGAAGAGCGCCAGGATGTAGCGCGCGGCCGAGTCGTGGCAGGAGTCGCCGTGTGCTGGCACGGGGAGAAGCCGGAGCGGATCTGTTGTGTACTGTCTAGAGTTAGATTTCCCAAGATGCAGTCATGTGAAGAGAGTCACTCCCTCACCTGCGCGCAGCGAGACAATCGGAAGCCTGCACCCACCGCAACGCATTGTCTCGTGCTATCCATCCTCGCCACGGCTTCGAGCCCGAGGAAGTCTGCAGTCTGCACGCCTCCGAGGCGCGCGGCAGGAGGCCCGGGGCAGCTGCATTTCAGAGTCAAGAGTGACTCGAGCAAGTCACCATCGAAGCCCAAGCGACGGAGCGATGGTCACGAGACAGGAGCCAGCTGGCGTACACCAAGACCGCCATCGAAACGACTCGGGTTCGTGACCGCCCCTCCTGGCTTCGTCTGATAACGCACTCACCTGTGCCAGATCCGGGGTCGTCACAACGGCTGTCGAGCTTGCCCCCTCCCCTCGAGACTCTGACGTCGGCAACCACGAGAGCTGGCATCCATCACTCAGGCTTTTGCCCGAGCTTCCAGCTTCCAGGCTTGTACGCAGAGCGACGGCATCGCCCCCGGCCACCATGTGCATCGAAAACAGGATCCTCTCGGTCGCCTGCTCCCACACTGACCCGCCCAGCATCGACCACTGCGACGCGTACGACCTCGACCTCGGCGGCGTCTGCCCGGAGCACCTCGTCTACCTCACCATGGCCGAGGGCTTCTGCTCCTCGTGCTGCCTCGTGATCCTGGACCAGTACCCGAACACGGCCCTCGCCGTGGCCCGCAGCCTGCAGTTCCTGGGCGCCTTCTGGAGGGACCACGCCCTGCTGAACGGCCGGCTCGACGCGCTCAAGCCCCGGCTGGGGCAGCTGCAGTTCGAGACGGTGACCCGCGCCGACGTCGACTTCGACGCGAGCCGGGACTGGTTCGAGACGCTGCGGCTGGCGATTGTGAGCTACACGCCCGAGGCCGTCGCCGTGGGCTCCACGCTGTGGCCCGACAACCCGTGGTTCGTGGCCGACTCGAAGCCGGACCGCCTGTCTGCTCTCACGCGGGCGGTGCAGCTGCGCACCATCCGATGGGCGGCGGGGCTCGACCCGGACGACGACTGAGCCGGGGGCGCGCTGTGCGATGGTAGCGAAGGCTGGCCGCGGATCGGTCAGGGAAAGGAAACGGAATGGGCTGGGTGTGCTGCATTATTAGCCGCCATGAGATTCACTGGTGAGCAGCTTTCCCCATCGGACGAACGCAGCGCCGTGCGTTGTTCTCGAAATGTTCTGACGAGACACCGCAGACCAACAGTGATCCAGGGGCATCTGCAGCGTTACTGTGGCTGACGTTGTTCAGCCCGAGCCTTTGACATTAGCGATGCGGAACATGTACTTGTACTGCCATGATAGCAAACGAATCAGTCACATCTCGGCTGCGTGACGCGGTCTTGGAAGCATCGGTATATAATATGCGCCGGTTTCCATGATTTCTTTCCCGCCCTCTAAGCAGTGTTTCCTGGCCACTAGACCTACTCCTCTGTGACCTGTCCTCATTACACACAAACGGTACAAAGACGGGAAAGAAAGAAACGACACCCTCGCATGCCGTACGCCGCAACGATGTGGTCCAAAACCTTCACGGTCTGCCTCCACAAGGACACGGAGAGCGCGTCCGACGTCGAGTTCGTGCCGGGATGGTGTGTCGTGTGCGAGACGTTCTTGAAAGGAGACTTCTCCAGGGACGCCCTGTGCAGCCCCTCGGCCATCCGGCGGTACTGGCTGTACGTGTCGCGCACCGCGCACGCGAACATCTCGCGGCCGGTCAAGCCGCCGATGATCAAGTCGGTCGACAAGGCCGAGCTGGACCACGACGCGAACGCCAGAGCCGACGAACGGTGGGGGGAGGCGCTGCTGGCCGAGGTGCGCAAGCCCGCGCGGAAGCGGTTCAAGCTGGGGAAGACGGTCTGGGGCGTCGACGACTCCAGCGGCGTCGGGCTCGAGATCGTGGACGCGGCACGGAGGGCGACGCTGGACTGGGCGGAGGGGTTTCTGCTCGTCCCACGACGGGCTTGTTAGCGAGGTGCCTCCGTCGCCGAGGCCATCGTGCCGAATGCGCGGCCAGACAGGGCAGCTGTAGGGTGATGTAGAAGGAGAGAATTGCGTTGAATGTGTGCGGCATTTCCACATGAGCCTCATGCGTCAAGGACCCGTGACGTCATCGCGGAGGACAGGGCCCCGGGGACCTGAGGCTCTGGCTCTTGAGGCTCTGCTGTGGCTCTTGAGGCTCTGCTCTGGTGAGGCTCTTTGGCTCGAGGCTGCCATCGCAGTCGCTCGGCGCCTTCCTGTTTGGCGCACGCCGAGCGAGGCGCAGCAAGTGACACGAAAAGCGGCACCGCGAATAGCCACCCAACAGGACAACTTCCTCAGCTCAACCGTTATTCAAGGCCGCAAACTGTCAGTAATATCGCATTTTCTCACACAACACCATTGACAGATGGCCAAAGAAGTTGAAACTGAATTTCTTTAAAATTCACGGGCTTAAATCGTGCTCTTCGCAGGGAAGACCTTTGCGGTGCCGCTTCCGTGTCACCCCCTTGGCCGCTCCCGCAGGCGCCGGGACTGACTCGGCTCCGCGCCTCGGTGCCCCCCACCGCCCGCGGCCCCGCTGGAAGAGCCACCCGCAGGGCCCTTCCGCGCCCTGTGCGCCCCGTCACAATGGCCTCCTTCCCCTGTAGTCCCGTATTGCCGTCGTGATCCAGCCCAGGCCATGAGTCTGGTCGCTGCTGCCTTGGCGAGGCTCCCAACGCTGCGCGACTTAACATCCAATGCCTCATGCGACGAGTACTTGTGCTCGTGCATACTTCGCGACCTCGTCTTCTTTTCGTCCCGTCTCTTCCCACGCGTCGAGTGTACGAGTGCTTCCGCTAGTGATATATAACTAACCCGCCGCCATTGGTCGCTCGGAAGCGCCCACGACCGCCTGCGTCTTACACCCTCGGTCGCCGCGCCCTCGCCAGAGCAGCAGCCGCAGCCTCGCGATGCCTTCTTCCCTCCCGGGCCTCCTCGCCCTCCTGGCGCTCGCCGCCGCCACCGCCTCGGCCGGCACCCTCTCCGTCCCCTTCGTTCGCCGGGCCGACGCCCTCGCGCCCCTCGTGCGCCGCGACGGCACCATCGACCTCTACGCGCTGAACAACATCACGGGCGGCGGCTACTACGCCGAGCTGGGCGTCGGCACCCCTCCGCAGAACCTGACCTTCCAGCTCGACACGGGGAGCAGCGACACGTGGGCCAACACCGTCGACACGGATCTCTGCAACAGCAGGGAAGCCCAGGCGAGGTTGGGCGTTTGGTGCCAGGCGCTATGTACGTCCACGGCGTTCCGTTCCGTTCTTTGCCTGCGTCGGGCTGGAGCGCTTGCTGACTCCCACGTGTCCCTAGTCAACCCCAATGCCAGCTCGACCTTCAAGATGGTAGACGTGGGCGGCTTCAACATCACGTACTTGGACCAGAAGCAGATCGTGGGCGACTACGTCACCGACAGCGTCACCATCAATGGCAAGGAGGTCAAGGACCAGCAGCTCGGCGTCGCCCTCGAGTCCGTCCGCCAGGCGGGCATCATGGGCCTGGGCTTCCGCTCCAACGTCGCCGCCAAGAAGGAGTACGCCACCGTCATCGACAACATGGTCACGCAGGGTGTGATTGATGCCCCGGTCTTCAGCTTGTACTTGGTATAGTCTCTTCCCTCCTCCGCCCCGCCCACTTGTCTTCTCGCCGGTCCTGGGCTGATGATTCATGCCTCGCTGCAGAACGACCTGGACGCCAAGTCCGGCACCGTCCTCTTCGGCGGCATCGACTCCCGAAAGTACTTCGGAAACCTCACCACCCTCCCCCTCCTCCCCGACGCCCAGTCCAACAACATCACCTCCTACACGGTCCACCTCGAGGGCCTCGATGTCGACGGCGCCAAGCTCGGCAGCCTCGACGCTGGCGCCATCATCGACTCCGGCTCTACCATCACCCTCCTCCCCGATAGCCTTGCCCGGGCCATCTCCTCCCACTTCGGCGTCAAGAGCATCAGGGGGATCCCCACCCCGCTCGTAGACTGCGCCTACCGCGGCAGCAAGGGCAAAGGTACCGCCTTCAAGTTCAAGTTCAACGGCAAGACAATCAAGGTTCCCATCGACGAGATGGCCATCAATGCCTTCCCTGGCGACCTCCAGACTACCCTGCAAAACAGCAGGTATTCCTCCCTGTTCAGCGGCTGGGAGAGTGTCTGCCTGTTCGGCATCGGCTCTACCTACGACTTTGGCGTTCGGAATGACAAGTTTGCCCTCCTCGGCGACACCTTCTTGCGCTCCGCCTACGTCGTCTACGACATGGCCAACTTGCAACTCGGCATTGCCCAGGCCAACACCAACACCAACGAGTCCAACATCATCGAGATCAAGAAGAACGCCAAGGACCTGCCCAACGCCGCCGGCGTCGCGGGTAAGCACTCCCCCCCCCCGTTCGTGACATGCGCCTCGTACGTAGCTGACATCCGGCGTAGAGAAGGATAGCGCAGCTGGCAGTCTCGGTCCCTCCGTGGCTGCCGCCGCCGCCGGCACGCTCCTGATGGCAGTTGCCACCATCATGTCCACCCTATAGAGTAGTGTCTCGTTGGAATACGCTTGAATGACTGCATAGCAAAGGGAGCCCAGTATGGGGTGTGAAGAGACGGATGCGTCGTGGTTGGGACGGAAACGCCGAGGACAGGATAAACGTCCTTGACAATGGAGTCTGGCGCCTCCACGGATGCCCTCATTGCATACAAAGTACATACATACGTACCACTACACACAAATAATGAACTAGAAAGCATCGTTAGACGAAGAGTCCCTTTCGCGCCTTTGAGCCGTCTATCGAGCCAGCAAATCGTCGACACAGATTTCGATATCGGCAAAGCAAAGCCAGGTCCGGACGCCAAATGCCGCGGCGCCGGGAGCCATGGCCTCCCTTTCCCTTGCCCCGTGCCCTGGTCCGTACAGTACATTTACATCGTAAATCCCCAATCCAGTTTCCCCCGCCCGAGCGACATCACTCTGCCCGGTGGAAGCGCTCCCTGGCCCTCTCCTGCGCCGCCGCCAGGTAGCCCGCCTGGCCGTCCTTGGTCCTGCTCTCGGCAACCTTTTGGGCGTCGCCCAGTTTGCCGCCCTCGGCACCGAGACCGACACCGCCCACGTACGCGCTGGCCGCGAGGGCCTCGGTCCGGCCATCGCCCTTTGCACCAAGCCCGCTGCCCGTCATCCATCCCATCTTGGCCAGCATCCCGGCTCCCTTGGACTCGGTGGGCTTCTTGGCTTCCTCCTTTGCCGGCTGCTTGGCGTCCGCTTTGGGCTTGCTTGGCTTCGCGGCAGGCTTGGTGGGCTGGCTGAAAGCCTCTCGCCTCTCCTTGGCTCGGTCGCGGTACTGGTTGGCGTCGGCCTTCTCGAGCCTCTTGTCCCTGGCCGCGATTCTGGGCAGCGCGGCCTTGACCTTCTCGTCCTGTTCCATCGCCTTCTTGTGGTTGCCCGACTTCTCGTGAATGTTAACCTCATCCACAGACTTGTATTTCATCATGCAGATGAGACACATGAGTCGCTCCCGGTCGACGTACGAGACCTCAGGGGCCGGGGTTACCGGCTGGCTCTGTCCCTCCCCTTCGGCAGGCAGAAGCTTTGAGGGTGCGCCTGGTTTCGTCCCACCAGACAGCGCAAACTTGATCGGCGCCGTCTTGTCCGGGCCGCTGGCTGTGGCATTTTGCGGTGCACCCTCGCCACCTTTGTCGACGTGAATCTCGTCGTGCCTGCGCTTCCAAAACGCCAGTTGGCTGCCCATCACCGGCGCCTTCTTTGGCGCAGACTCGGCTAGGGCCCCTTCTGCCTTGCGCTTCTTTGCTTTCTGCGGCACGGCTTTAACCTCCTTGGCCGCCTTTCCAGTGTCGCTCTCGGCTGGTGGTTCAGGTGTTACGATCTTTTCGCTGGGATATAGCTGAAGATCTCGATATCTGACTCGTATTGTGGGGTTGATTAGGGGGTTGAACGACATGGCCTCCAGCTCCGGCGTAAGCTCTCGATCCTCTGGAATGAACACCCCGAGGTGAATGGACGCGATGGTCACTGGAGTGCCAGCAATCTCAAAAGAGCGCGTCATTTGGTACTTCTTCAAGCCCGCGAGAGCATCGCTGAGGGTCCAAAACTCTGCGAATCCATATCTGTATTTGGCGCCCGTGATAACGTCGCGCATCAGGAAGACGCGGTGCAACGATCCTGGTCGCGCGCCATAACCAGCCCCATCCGTAGAAGGTGCCGTCGACCGCAATTTAGGTGCTTCGTCTTTGGGTCTGTCAGTCTTGACCAGCTCCAGTCGCTTCATCTCGTTTGCCAGCATATCCTCGTCGACGCCGTTTGGCAGAGGGTATACAACTAGAATCTGAACTTTTTTGTCGACGTCCCTTCCGGCATCAGCCGCTCCTGTCCGGCCTAACGAGCCTCCCGAAGCTTAAAAGGGGACGTGTGAGCCAGATTTCTTGGCTTGTGTCTATGATGGAGAGTAATACCTGACTGAGAGAAGATGCACTTCTTGCATTGTTTTCGCACGGCGAAGTTATGAAAGCCGCACTGGAACCAGTTAGATTCCGATCTGTCGAGGAGAAGTTGACTACTTACCTGGGGGCAGTTCCAATCACCAGCTGGCGCGATGGGAGGCCCTTGGGCGTCCCCATCGCCTTGGCTGCGAGCATAGTGTATGTATAGCTCAATATCGCCGTCTGGCACGTCATCAGTCGAATTTGGGAGTCTCATGAGGAGTGTTGGGAAATGCTCTTTCACAAAAGAGGCGGCGTGGCCGACTTCTTGGAATTGAACAAAGGCCCGGCACTGCCCTACAATACAGTTAGCATGCGCGGTGTACCGTCGGGAACTGTGGACCGCCAGCACTGACCTTTAGAAGAAGATACTCGTATGTCGACGGGCGGAAATTCAGCGGCAATGGAACTTTCCAAGAGACCCTCGCGCAGCTATGATGCAACATGGTTAGCCGCCGTATATCAAGAGGTGTCTGGGAAGAGTCCGTGGTGATCTGGACACTTACCAAAACAGCCGAGACGCCAAATGGCACTCTTTCCAGCACCACGGTGTCGGTGGGCTTTCCAGCATCGCGGGTTCGGCTGCGGGATCGGCTCCGAGGATAATGACCGTGTGCCCGAGCATCTTCTCTTCTATCGTGATATTGCCCATAATCATCGTCGCGCGGCATGGCTTCCTCGTCGCGACTACGACTACGAAGACGACGGCAATCATCACCACCTTGGTAGCCCTCATCATACATGCCATGATAATCGTGGTCATCCCGGGCATCGGGCTTCGAGCGTCGCGGATCGCCATCGCGTCGTGAGTAGTACCCATCATCTCGGTCGCTGTGACGGCCCTCATAATCCCCGCCGCGCTCCATGTCGCGGGAATAAAGCGCAGGTCTCTCCCGTTGGTCGTTGTAAAAGTCTTGCCTTTGCGGAGACCATGAAGGGCCTCGCCGCTCCGTTGGGAAGTTAGCTCTCAAGCTCAATCTATCCGGGACAGTTGCTCTGGTTCTCTTGAACTCCCACACAAGACGCGGGTTGTGTCTTTACCCTGCCTCGATCGGTTATAGTCGTCTCGTCGGTCTCCGTCGTCATCATCTTGGCCACGAAATGGTCCTGGGTCGTAGTCCCTCCCTCGACCGGGGGATCGTGTACGGAAGTCGTCGCGCATAACGGCGGCCCACGGCGCAATCGCTGGAGTGGTCGGCAGAGGTGAGATTAATGGTTAATGGGCTGCGGGTGCCTCTAGGAGATGCGATGCCCCATGGACAGCGCAAAGGTGAAGATGAGGACCGAAGAGGTTGAGGAGTTGGAAATGGCGGTCGGAGGGGAGGTTTGGAAGTCGGGATTGGTGGCCGCGAGTATATCGCTGCTTAGTCAGCCACCTGCCAGCTGTCTCTGGGAAGCCTGCATTTACCAGCACAAGGCATAGGTGTTAGAATTATATAGTGCTATAAAGTCTAGGAATGGGACTTACACAGCCATTCGTGTTGTTTATTTAGTATTGGTGAAAGACTAATGCGCTGCATGCAGGCCTTGTCCGGGCCTTACGGACCCATCATCGGAGATCCCCGCCCGGCTTCATGGTGAACTTGCTGACGACATGATCTGAACAGCATTCATCATGGATAGCTCACAAGATGACATTTGGGAGCTTTCAGAAGAAGGCCACCATGTGGCCTTGACGATGCATCCTCTCAATGCCCAAGAAACCATGGACAGGGTCCGCAGCCCGGAAGCCGGCGCCATCGTCCTCTTCGCTGGTGAGCCGCCCTACACCTCGACCACAACCCTCCTCTCTGACCCTCGACAGGCACAACGCGCGACAGCTTCGCTGGCAAACCGGTGAAAGAGCTTCAGTACACGGCCTACAACAAGCTCGCTCTGCGGACGATGCTCGCCATCACAAAGAACCTGTACTCAAAGCACGGGCTCAAGGGCATCGCCATGGTCCTCCGGCTGGGGACCGTCCCCATCGGCGAAGAGAGCATCCTGATTGCGGTGTCTGCGCCGCATCGGCAGGCTGCCTGGAGAGCGGGGGAAGAAGCCCTGGAAGAGTGCAAAGCCAAGGTCGAGGTGTGGAAGAGGGAAGAGTTTCATGGAGAAGAAGGTGTCTGGAGGGCGAACCGAGACGGCGCCATGGGGCAAAGGGTGGATGCGTGATTGAATGCGACGTACGGAGAATACTTTGGATATAAAAGGAAATTTGGTTGGTATATACACGTGTTTCATAACTGATGTGAGGGAGTGTGAACCAAACACTCAACTCCGACTTCATGCCCCTCGCCGTCCATGTCCTTCATTTTCTCGTGCCACATGAGCTCAAACACCACCTTGTACGAACCTCGAAAGAGCCATAGGAATCCCTACCCAATTTTATATTCTGCCCTCGCTCTTCCCATTATTTCTGGTACATTGGCGGAGGCTCTCGGAGGAACTCCATGGGACATGGAGGTGGATGAGATCCCGTGCAGCTCCCAAGCATGACTATTGCGGCCGTCAGCATCTTCCCTTTCCTCCAGCCTAATATTGGGGTTCACGTACCTATGTGTCCGCAGTACGCCTCTGTAAAGGTAACGTCAATACCTAGCCCCTGGACGTCGATGTCCTCCGTCAAGGCAGAAGGGTATACCACAATCCCATACTCGGCGTGCAACACCCGCCAAAACTCAAACGGCAGTCTGTACAACCCATCAGCATGCCGAATTCTGAGGCGGCAACAAAAGCGACAACATACTTGTACTGGCCGTGCTTGACGCAGGCGTGAATGAAGAGGCACACCGTCTCTAGGACCAATCGGCCCTCCTTGCAGGCCTGCTCGAGCTGCTCGCCCTCCCACTCGTACACCCGCTTTAACCGCTCCTTGGAATAGACCATCGCAATGGACCAGCCTTTTGCGACCTTGTCGAGGTCTCGTTCGGCCAAGTCTGCCATTGTTACTGTCGGTAGTTTGCGCTCGGGAGCAGGCACTTCGCGATGATTTGGCCAAGGCAAGGGAATCGAGGCGAGGGAGAAGAGAAGTAAATAAGAACCACAAAAAGGTATGTTGTGCAGAAGAGAAATAAAGTCGAATCTGGCAAGGAAAGGCGGTCCTTCATGTACCTTTGTGGTCGATGCAGGCACCGTGATGCCTGTCCATCAGGGTGTCTCCATCCCCGCGTGTCATCGCGACGCATCAAGCCAGCCCAGCCAATTGCACGCAGACAATGGACAGGCCATGTTCAAAGCTACTCCAGGGAGCGTGCGGCTCCTTTTAGGGCTGGTTTGGTCATGATTCATTGTTGAGCGATCAGCGAAGCCTGTTTGCGTGCGTGAAGTCGCCAGACCCCGGGTGGTCTGTCAACGCCGCATGGTTGGGCACGACACGCCATAAATAAGGTAGGTGGGCGCCATGAATTAAATAGTTTCCCGCGTTGCGCAGAGTGCCATGTTTGGCTCTTTGGTAGAATTAAGAAATAAGTAGACGTAAGGGAATGGTATCCAGAATATGCCCGCCAACGCCACTTAAACACATTACTCATGACTCGTCCTCCAACGTATATACGGCTCCATCCGAGCTCATGCGCTCCCTTTGTGACCCAATATACTTTTCACAGAGCATAGTTCTCGGTGTGCAGGAAGATCTCTTCAAGTTCATCGTCCCCCCAAATCTCCGCCTGCAACTTTGCCACTGTATCGGAGACACCGACTCTCATCGCTGGCGGACCGCACACGAACACGGCGGTTCTCCTACCCAAGATGCCTCGCCCATCGGTCCCACCAGTCGCCCAATCCTTGAGCATGTGGCCTAGCTGTGGGCGTCCGTATTCCATGGTCCAGCCTCCATCCATCTGGATTGGCATGGGAAACGCAGACCGCATCAGGTTCTTCTGGAACTCGGTAGGCGTCTGCGGGAAGCCAAAATCGAACCCAGCCGGCGGGCCGAACGTGGATACAGGTCGTTGCTTGGCCGCCTCGGGAATCTGGGAGTGCCGTAGATGTGCTAGTTCGGGGGCACGCACGGGTATCGAATCTCCCCCTTGCTCGCTCTCGCTGGCTAGCTTGTTCGGGGCATAGTTGAAGTGAGGGGGGTTTTCTTTCTGGAGGGCAGGGAAGTGGAACTCGTTGTGATTCCTGGCGTTGTGACTGTCGTCTGATGCGTGTTTCTTATCTTCGGGATAGCCATTAGGTCCAAGTTGCAGCGTATCTTCCGCAGAAAGGAAGTGCTTCGGTGGAGGTGGTGGAGGTGGGTACTCATGAGGCTGGAGGTACTTTTGCTGCGGTAGAGCAGTGATGCGATCTTCGTCCTCAGCGCGTAGCTCTCGCTCGCGGTCGAGATCGCCCTGAGCCTCGGCATAGATCAGGGCAGAGTTTCGCTTCGATGCAATGCCTGCCACGAAACCGTCGAGCTTGTCATGGAGCATGTGGTTCAAGGCCCGCGGGTTGTGGCCGTTGATCGGAGCAGTCATTTCGGCTCCTGGGCGCTGGCGCACTGCGGACGTTAGAAAAAACTTGCAAGTGACGCTCTCCGGCGGCGCTGATTGCTGGCAGATGCGCAGCTCCTCTTTGAACCAGTCCAAGGCTTCGAATCTCTTGAGAGCCCAGACAACCATGACCTTTCGGGTGATGGCCTTGCCGTCGCGCATCCGCTTGATGAGGTTCAACAGCTGGGACATCAACGAAGTAATGCCGCTGCCCCCTGCGATAAGGATACAGGTATCGAAGGCTGCCAAGTCACGGCACATGCCGCCGTATGGGCCGTCCAGGAATGCTCGGTAGGTGTGAAATGGACCTTTGGCAATGGCAGTTTCGAGAACCTTTTTGGTGAAGCCGCGATAAGGCTTGAAAACAAGAACACAGTCCCGGTACTTGTCTCCGTACTCCGAAGGAAAGTCCTCGCTGCACAGGGACGAGATGGTGAAGGGATGATTCTCAAGAATGGAGATGCCCGGCATTCGAAGGTATACATACTGTCCCGGCTTCCACCGCATCTGGGTGGGAATGGTTACTTTGATGGCGTTTTCCGACATGAGGGTGATGGCTGCCTCATCGCCAACCATGAAGGCCAGGCGCCAAGGCTTGGTCCAGTTGAGTTTGAAGAATCTCATCAGGTAGCAGAACACCCAGATGCCCACAGTGGCGTAGAGGTAGCTCCATGTCATGAGATAGTTCTTGGTATGCCAGAAAAGGAGGCCAACGTAAACGACGCCGGCGGGAATGTGAAGGACGACGAACGCCTCGTAGGCAACCCTCCTGATCCACGGCAGCGAAGCCACGCACAGCCAGATCAAAGGCACGATACAGGCAATTCCAGTGCCGTAGATGACGCCGCTACCGTCGGGAAAGAGTTGGCTAAAGACCTTCATGCCGTCGTCTTCCCATACCGGCTGGACGTAGAAGGGGATCATGTGCACGAGAGAGCAGAACAGGCACAGGTAGCCAAGCCAGCGGTGGAAGACGTTTAGGCGCTCGGGGCCGATGCCAATCAGAATGGTCACGATGTTTGCCTTCATACTCGTCGCAATGATCCACGGTGTCATGGCCACGGCAAGCATGCCGGATCGGATGGCCACGGGCGGTGAGCCGAACTGGATGCTCTGCCAGTACAGAGGCTGCTGGAGGAAACAGTACAGCGTGACGAAGGCGACGGCGATGAAGGCGCACGCCAGGACGGCGAGTGAGGAGAAGGTAAACCGATGCTTTCTCCAGACAACGTCGGGGATAGATCGGTAGAAGACCCAGCGGAAGAGTGCCAGGGCATCATTGATGAAGCCCACGGACGAGAAGTGCGCCCTGGGGCGGAACTGCTTGTACCCGAGCCCGGCGCCGTCAGGGAAGAATTGCCCTTCAGCTTGGCCCGACTGCAAGGCCAAGGCATAGTCGGCGTCAATGCTGTAGAGGTTGCGGTGGTGTTCCTCGACCTGGTTTTTGTAGATGGCCTGGCGAATCTTGTCCTGCCAGAAATGCCAGATGCGCACGACGATGACGCTGGCCATGATGGCGAGGGCAAAGTACGTCCAGCCCAGCGCATACTTGCCAGACTGAGACCACGGGTCGACGACATTGGCTTGGACGAGGCCGGGCGGGCTCATGGCCGTGAGAGGGATGTTGATGCGTTTGACGAGATCGGAGAGCGTGCGGCCGGCCTCGACGGCCGTGGCTCCGATGGCGGGCAGCGAGTTGCGAGCCATTTCGACCAGCGATTCAGCTTCCGCCCTGCGCAGCTGGCGCTCGCTTCAGGAAGACATGTACGATACGGGCTATTATTGTTGATGTTTGCCGTCGGAGATGGATATTTGAACAGCGATGACGGCGCTCGGTGTAGGGTGGGCGGCCAGTATCGACGGGACGTTCACGGCTCCGAGGGGACGAGGAATGCCGGATCCCTCGACTCAACGACGCAGCGGACAAGAAGAACCGGCGACGACGGACACGGACAAGGCGCACATACAGGCGACAAGACGAGCAGCGAAAGTGAGAAGAGCGATCAGCAGGTTAGAGGGTGGGGTCTGACGGCAGCATGTCGGCAGGATGAACACTGGTGATGATGGAGGTGAAGTCGACTGGCGTCAAGGCGGCAGACACGGCTTGCGGGAAAGGAGCACACTTCTTGGCGAGAATTTGACAGTGCAGGGTCTTCAGAGGGGAAACGCAGAATTGCCATGCGCACAGGGGTGGTGAGAGACAGCGCGAGGGGACAGCTCTCCGAGGCGGCCACTGGGCCGTCAGCACAGTCGTTACCGGTGATGGGGAGGCACGGAGACGGGGCGAAAGGTGAAGGCCCAGCGGCTGACCGAGCCTCGAGATTGGCCAGGTCTCGATATGCGGTCTCCAGCCGGGACAGGGACGAATCGTCACACGGCGGGGAGCTGGGACTGGATGAGTCGGCGCGATGAGGAGTGTGGATGGCATGCATGGCGCCTGGAAGAGGTTGGACGTCTTCGGAACTCGTGTGTAGTCCGTACAGCAGAGGCAGCGCATATCTGCAGAAGCCAAGCACAGTCGAGGACGGAAGCCAGCGGACTTTCAGGCTCCCACGACGGATGTGATGACGGTGACCCTGGCGCCAACTCTCCCATCATATTGGACGCTTTGAGGTCATCACCAGACAGGCCAGTTGCTCCGTAGCCGCCGAGGCGTCTTGAGCCATAGCCAGCAAATTGTCGCCCAAGAATGGCGGCAGATTGTCGAGGACAGCCGACGGCAGAGATGACAGGCACAGAGGACGCCCAACATCGCTGAAAAGGTGAAGGCGTCGCGGAGGAGGCTGGTCAGGGCCGTCGGTGGCGGGCGAGGAGCAGCCCTGGGCCCCTGATTCGACGGGTGGACGTGGCGGCCCGGGCATCGAGCTGGACGGGCGCTAATAGACAGCCGCTGATTCGCCCGCTGCCAGTGGCTGCCCGCCAGTGGGAGCGAGCACTGCAGCCCTGGAGCCCTGAAGCCACCACTGGTGGGCTGCACCGTGTCCCAAATCCCAATCACCAACTCTGCATACCTAGGTAGGCACCTATGCAATTCTCTCTCAACCGTGAGAGCAACTGGACTGCCTGGATCGGGACGATGCCAATGCCAAACATGGAAAGTCGTCTTCTGTGCCCCGCATGTCGGGCATTGAAATGTTTAAACTAACGCAGCGTTGCACTCGTGGGACGGCTGCTGCAGATGCATCGCCACTTGGCTTCAACATCCGGTCGACTGCTCCTGTCTCCCCCACGGCAACGCCCAGGGGACGAACCAGTGCCTTGCAGAATTGGATCTTGTCTCTGCGTCTCCATCACAACACCAGGGGTCTTTGAGCCCTGATTGACGATGCGGCTGTGCCGTCCGTTATGAGTCGGTGTTTGGCTGTACTCTCCGTCGCGCGAGAGCACTGCGATTGGTCATGAAGAAGAAAAATTGGTTGAGTGCTTCGGCGACCAATTTCCTTTCCTCCGTAGTCCGTACGAAGTACTCCATCGAGTACTCGTACATGTTTCTGCAATGCTTTCAGAGTTGGTAGCGAGATGCAGACTTGGTCATGCAAGCTAATGGACTGTCCAATCTGCTGGCTCGAATGTTTCAGGGAGTAGACTAGGGCTTCTGTAATCACAGATCGGCGGTGCCCAAGATACTGTTGCTGGTAGCGAGCTCCGTGCGGCCTACGAGTATTATTTACAAATACGGGCTATCAGATTGAAGGCGTTGTCCGAGACACTCCAGTGCAAAGCTGCGACCAGCCTTGTGCCCCGCCTAAAGTCATTGGCCACCACAGCTCCACGCCCCGCGAGGCTACGAGCCAGCTTTTCTCAAGCATCAAATGCATCACCGAATGCCCACTCTGTATCCCCATTGCATCTCTCCCTCCTCCTTTTCACCACTGCCAGCCCCGGCCAGACATCTTTCTGGATCGCGGCCAAAAGCAACGAGACGATGGCGCTCAACGTCGGCCTCTCGCGCGCCACATTTGCCAAGCTCTCTCCCCATCCGTATCTCCTCGCCAACCTCGAGCCCTCCGACGATGACGTCCCGCCCGCCAGAAGCAGCGGTCGAGCTCCAGACGAGGTCCGGCCTCCCACAGTCAACCTTTCGAGCTTGTCGCATGCCAACGGCAGCGCCGTCGTGCGCATGGGCGACACGACGGTCATCTGCGGAGTTCGAGCCGAGTCCATCCTGACCTCGAGCATTCCCAGCCATCGCGAATCCAACACCAAAACAGAGCTCAAAGACTACGACCTCCTGGTCCCCAACATTGAGCTGGCCACGGGATCCGCACCTCAGTTTCTGCCCGGAGTTCCGCCTACGACTCTCGCGCAGACCCTGAGCACGAGGATATACTCTCTCCTGCACAGCTCGAAGCTGATCCAGCCCGACGACTTGCGGATATGGCATACGAGGCCCTCTGGGCAGTTGGCATCTGCCGAGGACCATATGGATGAAGGCGAAGGTGGCGATGACATCCCGGAGGACGGCGAGAAGTATGTCGCGGCGTACTGGGTTCTCTACATCGACATCTTCTTCGTCTCGTTTGACGGGAACCCTTTCGACGCGGCTTGGGCAGCGACGGTAGCTGCTCTGCGAGACACCAAGATTCCACGGGCACGCTACGATGCGGACAGAGAACTCGTTGTGTGCTCCAGAAAAGACCCGAGTCCACTAACACTCAATGGCCTGCCCGTGGCTTGCACCGCTGCAGTCTTCACCGGCAAAGAGACTGACCGGCCAACCGACGGCAGGTACTGGCTGTTGGTGGACCCAGATAGGCTGGAGGAGTCGCTCTGTGACGAGAGCATCACCATCGTGGTTGATTGCAAGGATGGGGCTACGAGGATACTGTCCATCTCCAAGCATGGAGGCGTCGTCCTGTCGCCGAAGCATTTGAGGTCAAAGGGACTCTTGGGATTGGCGGGCAAGCGATGGAAGGATGTTGCCGCTGCGATTACTGGTCAATGAGAATGATACCCCGGGAATGCGAACTCTGTACCGGAGCCCAGATCTGTTGCTCGTCTACGGTGTGGACAATGCCTATGTCCTCGTCGGTCTTAATTGTGTGTTGAGGACGGTTGGAAAAGGTCTACGAATACGATCGTGTGGTGCATGTGTCAGCCATTCGAACTACCCTTTCAGACGTTATTCTAGGGCAGTAGATACCGGCCGACGACTTGATCTACCGCTCGACATAGTAAACTATGAATCTACTATAAACTCGCGACGCCACAGGCACAATGGCATTCAGGGCGGCGCGTGAAGATAGAGCGGGTTGAAAATGAGAAGGGAAGCAAAAATCGACGGCTCCGCTGACACGGTAGATATGGGAGGCGCACAGGCCACCCAGCCACTAACAATTAAATTAAAATTCGCCCCACCAAACCCTCGGCGGTGCAAAAACCAGCCGTCCGGGCCGAGAACAAAAGCCAGCTTTTTCTCTTCCCCGTCTGCCTGCCTCTTCACTCCCACCACCATGGAATCCCTCCCAGACACAAAGTGGGATGTAGTGATCAGCGGCACTGGGCTCCAACAGTCCCTTCTCGCCCTGTAAGCACGGATTCCATCGGATGGCTGTCCTCCGTCTGACTGACCCAGCTTGCGCCTCTGAAAAGAGCTCTGTCGCGATCGGGCAAGAATGTCCTGCACGTCGACCCCAACGAGTACTATGGCGGACACGAGGCTGCCCTGAGCCTGCAGGAGGCTGACGAGTGGGCGGAGAAGTGTCAGTCAGCTGATGGCGAGGGTGTCTTTGTGGCGGCGCAGGTGACCAAGGAAGCCGAGGGACTGTCCTTCTCGCGAGCCTACAGCCTGGCCCTGGCGCCGCAGCTGATTCACACACGTTCGGAGCTCCTCTCGCAGCTTGTCTCGTCAAAAGCTTTTCGCCAGATCGAGTTCCTCGCTGTTGGATCGTTCTACATCTACAAGCCGGGCTCCGAATCCACACCGACGCGGTCCCTCAGCCGAATACCATCGACTCGGGAGGATGTCTTTGCCAACACGGCGATACCAGCTCGGTCCAAGCGCTTGCTGATGAAGTTTCTCAAGTTTGTTCTTGAGTACGACTCTGAGCCGCTCACCGAGCTGTGGAAACCCAGAGCAAACGAGGCGTTGGCGAGCTTTCTCGAGTCTGAGTTCAAGTTGGACGTCGACTTGCGGTCGTACGTCATCACCCTGACGCTCAGCCTCGACGGGAAGATCTCGGTTGAAGCTGGCCTGGCCGCTATCAACCGGCATTTGACCTCTATGGGCGTATTTGGCGCAGGCTTTGCCGCCGTCTATCCCAAATGGGGTGGCTTGTCCGAGGTTGCCCAAGTGGGTTGTCGCGCAGGTGCTGTGGGTGGCGCGGTCTACATGCTCAGCGTTGGCATTTCGGACGTTCAGAAGGCTGGTGACGAGGATGAGCTCTCGGTCACGCTTGCAAATGGTGTTGCAATCAAGTCAAAGGCTCTGGTCCAAGGATCGAGCAAGCCTGCAGGCGAGGACCGCACCGTGAGTCGACTAACCGCCATCGTCAACTCGAGTTTGTCGTCCATGTTCGAGTCGACAGTCGAGGGTGCCCCGACACCCTGTGTGGCCGTGGTGGCTCTCCCCGCCGGATCCATCACGACCTCGGATGGCACTACTTCGGAGTCCCCAACATATGCGTTGGTGCATTCCAGTGACACTGGCGAATGCCCAGCTGGACAATGTGAGTACTGCACTTCCTTTATCTTCACTCTCTGTGTTCGGATGATATCACGAAAAACGAATACTTATCTACATTGTCTGATTTACAATGACGATCAATCTTCTGACAACCTGATGCACAAACCCACCATACACTTTTGTTATTGCCCGCTTGACTTGGACACATGGCTGACTCGGACAAACTTCAAGGCACCATATACCTCAGCACTATCTCCGGCCCCAGGTCGAAAGATCTGCTGGACGTGGCCCTGTCGTCTCTCCTCTCTGCTGCCTCGCCGGGACAGGAACCACCGAAGCATCTGTACCGGCTGCACTACGAGCAAAGAGGTGGCACAGCCTCCTTTACTGTAGACAACAAGACTGGCACCTTTGGTTTCCTACCACCCGGCCTTGCCTTTGATGACTCTGTCCTGATTCCAGTCCGAGAAGCCTGGAATATGGTGATGACTCGCGACGCGGCGGACGGCGATGAGGAGTACATGAACTTTGAAGACCGGGAGGGTGCAGCGGACGAAGACGATGCATTTGGCCAAGTGTAGGAGTGTATCATGATTACCGTGTATGTATGAACTACGAGAGATGATAATATCAAGAACTTCCATTATTAAACTACCTCTGCGCCGATTTTGTGTTCGATTCTCCAGATGGAATAATCCTGTGGCTGTCAACCAGTGATGACTTTCGTCCAGCAAACCGTAAATGTTCCCCGTGAAATAGCAACTCCTCCTTGGTATCTCCCCCAGCCGTATTGAACCCTACGGCTCCTGCCTTGCACCAGATTCCGAAATTGAAAAGAAAAGAAAAACCCAAAACGCCGATGTGTAACCTTTTCCGAGATGGATGCCGTTTTGATGAGGATTCCGATGAAATGTGTACTCCATATGCCTGTTCTCCCAACGGTGAGGATTGAACCTGAGCGGTGAAAGTCGCATGTCGCCATTTCTCCAGTCCGTGTTCGAGCTGCTGCCGAGTAACGCGCCGCAAGTGAGTGGCTTAGGCGAGCTCGTCCACAGACTTGGCTCGTCCGGGGGCAACGACGATGCCAATGCGGATTGTCCCAAAAGGCACCTTGCTCTCGGCGCCGTCCTGCTCGACCGCGATGGCGTTCTTGGTCGCGAGGGAGAGGACGTGCAGGAACGCCTGTGCTGCGACGGTCTTGCGGTGCGTCTCCGGGTCTGCGAGCTCCTCAAACTCGATCCAGCGACGGCCCTCCTTGTCGCCGTCCCGCGCCACCCCCCTTTCGCCGGCCTGCTTGGTGGCGAAGCCCAAGAACTCCTGGCTGGCAATGTCGAGCCCCGCGCCGGATGCCTGGGTGTCATTGCCCCGGCCAAAGTCAAGAGCGCCGTTGGCGCCGCCGAAATCGAAAGATGAGTCCTGATAGCCATACGCAGCTGCGCCCAGCGGTGTTCCGGCAGGGTCACTGTGGCGCTCGATGGAGCCGATGACGCTGCCGCGACCGTGGAGAGGGATGGGAGACGGCGCGGCCTTTTGAGCGCTGCCTTGGCCGCGGACGACAGAGGCGGGACGGCTCCATGGCATCATGGAGGACGAGTGTCGGTCGTCCAAAGGGGCTGCGGCGTCCATGCCGGCCTCAGGGGTTGTCTCGTCGCCGAACGCCAGCAGCTCGCCATCGCTCTGGCTGGCGCCGCGTCCAAGTTCGGCCTCCTCGTCGACCCGCTGCCTGACATTTCGCCGTCCATCTTCCTCTGCCTGCTCATCCTCAAACGCCTCGGGTGACTTGCGTCGTCTGCCTCGCTTCTCAGCGACACCAAAGTCAATCTCATCGGGATCCAACCCATGGAGGTGGGCCTTGAGTCCCTTGCCAGCAAACTCCTCCGCCAGTGGGTGGATGACCCCTAAAACGCCGCTTGCGATGCCAATACCGGCGATTCTATTGCCATAAAGGAAGGCGAGGGCGTGCTTCTTGGCTTGTGCCTGGGTGGTTGTCTTGGCGCGCTTGCGGCTTGCGTCCATGTTCTCAACATAGTTCTCGCTCCAGTGGCGGATCTCTGCGCGGGAGACGTGATCGATCTGGTCGAGCATGAGCTGAACCTTGCGGCGGCGTCCGCGACGGTTTTTAGCAGATGCCTGCTCAGTTTCGGTGGTTTCCGAGCCTCTGGCGTAGGAGTCGCCGGCCGGTTTGCTTGTTGGCTGCACCGGAAACGCATCCGCATCAGGGAGTGCATCTTCGCCCATGATCAACACCGTGTCATCTCCACCACCCAGAAACAGCTGCTCCTCGGCTTCTCCAAACGGATCCACGTCACCCTGGAAATTCTGTACCTGGTCCACGCTTGCACCAGGAAGTGGTGGCAGCTCGGGTTCTTCCCCAATGATGCCGACCAAGTTGCCATCGGCATCAAAATCAAGGCCAATCCCATTGATGGGATCTAGTTCGTCGTCGACAAAGGGCTGAAACTCTGGCATGGTGTCTGATTCGCGACTACGCTTTGCAAGAGGCGAGCTTTGATGGCCGAAGTCGGAAGGTAGGCGATAAATCCCGCCACCATGGGACGAAGAGGGGAGGTCAAAGGGGAGGAGAGCTTGGTTGCTGACGGATGAAAGGCTCTGGCTTGGCCCGCGGCGAGGTGTCATTTGGGAGAACTTGTTCACTGAGCCCTGGCTCGGAACGCCGAAGAGTTCTTTGTCTCCCCGGAGCAGCTCGAGCACAGGAAGCGCACTCGAAAGGTCAAATGCCGGGTCGTCTTCGAGCATGATGAGATGGCGCCTATTTGTTCAAGTGTCAGCGTTTGTCTCCGCTTGTCTGACAGGGAACGGATGCGTCACTTACTTTGACTTTCCAGCCTTCGGGTCGGTCTCATTGGTCTGCAGAATGCGAAAGAATGTCATCATGTCCGACTGCGTCTTCTCGGCATCGGAGAGGACGTAGCCGCATTGCTGGCCGAAGACGCGTGAGACTCCGTAGAGAAGACTGCCCTGCAGGCGCAGCGCCAGGGGAGCGCCAGGGTTGATAATGGTTTCGCATGCCTTTGGGACGTTGACGTTCTGGACGGCTTTGCGTGTCAACCGTCCAAAGGCCCCCTTTCCCGCGGCGGTGCCTTTGCTGACCGTCGCGGCGAGCCTAGGAGATGTCAAGTCAGTCGACGCGTCCGTGATCGCGCCGCGAATAGAAGCTGGTGGGCTTACCAGATCGTTGAAACGCCATACTGGCTGCTGCTCAAGACTGCAAGCGCGGTCAGAAGTAGTCAAGACAAAGACTCCTCGAAGGCGACTTACTGTCGTGACTGTAGAACATCTTCAACAATAGGGGCGGGCAGCCCGGCAATAAAACCTATTCGCCAAGGAAGAAGGAGATAATTTTAACAGAATGACATGTAGCATACGGTTCAACGAGGCTCTGCGCGACGCGCTGACGATGCTGGGATATGTGGTCGTGGTGTTGCGTGGCGGTGAGGGGGAGGGATCGCGACGAACAAACAGGGAAGTGGGAGAGGATGGAAGAGGTGACGCGCCGAGACGCGTAGTGGTAGAAATCAGGTCACGTTTATGGCGGGAGTCGTGTACGCAGCGAACACTTGATCATTGTCGTGCATCCTGGTGGCTGCCTTGGCTGTCAGGCAGCAGGCTTCTGGTGATTACGTGGACGGTGAGAGGCTGCGCAGACACTCCGATATTTACAAGAATAGATTGTCAGTAGCAGATGTTTGTACCTCTAGCTGTTATTCGAGCAAGACTGGGCGCAAACTCCATGGCGCTTCTCACAACTCACGTTGATCCGTCTTATGATGCTCGTGGCAAGCGAGCAGGACACAGCCAATGCCCAGGTCACTGCACCTTCAGGGGAAACTGGCGGTGAGGTATGGCATTTCTCTTCTGCAAGTGCTAGTCAACAGACATACATCTTAATTGTCATGGCAAGGGTTACCGAAGACAATCCTTTTGACGATATCGAGTCTCCTGTCTCCTTTCGGCTGAAGCCGACATCGGACGAAGGTGACTCGACAAGCCCAAGTCCCTGGATTGGCGATCCAATATCATGGCATACAGCGGAAGAGAGTCTCGCACTTGTAACATGTCCGAAGGCAATGATGTACCAAGCATGTGCGATGTGTCTTTCGTGGGCTTCACTATGTGCTGGACGTGGCCTCGAAGCTTCGGGTTGCTTCTGTCTATGCAGGCTAGGTGTACCAAGCCGCCTAGACAGAAGATGCAATGATAAAAGCGCAGCAATATAATAGATTGATGACCGTACCATTTCATGTTAGTGCCCTGCGCTGGTCCACTTCCTTCAATGCATGAGTCCTGGACCACGGCGCCGTGCTATCGACCTGAACAGGCAACTCACCCGTGGCTTGAGCCGACGCATGTTGGTTTCCGCGATATCGCGCGCCAATCCAGCGTTGCTCCTGCCTTCAACTAAAGGACAAGACAAAGAGAATCTGCCCATTGGAAGCCTTGACAGGAATTCTCCACCAGCATGACTCATCAAAGTTGTCCACCGCCCTGGCATGTACGAGTACTTGCACGGCTTGAATGAGCAAGTTTCTGTCTTCTGCATGTTATCATCGTCCCTGCATCCCGTCGGCAGCTTCGAGGGGCTGTGGGTTGCAACATTCACAAATCGCGTCAACTACCATGGAGTCCTACCTGTCGAAGCGAAGTGCCGCCACCATTGCAAAGCAGCAACTACCCTGGAGGTTCGCTCCGACGCAGACGTACGATCCCAAGAATAACCCTGATGGTCTTATTTCATTCGGCACCGCGGAAAACGTACGGAAAACTGGCTCATGCGACACTTGAGGGGGCGCTTACTGCATGGTAGAAACTGGTAACCGGCGATGTAGAGAGCTTCGTCAACAGCGCCGTAAGAAACAGCCGCCGCGCATCGCGAGCCACTAGGGAACGCGACTTACACGGTTGCTAGGTCAAATTCGAGTCCCAGCAGTTCTCGTATGGCTTCAGCACCGCCGGCGGGCCGCGATTCCCGACCGCCCTCGCCGTCCACCTCAACGAGTACCTGAACCCCCATGAGCCCATCACCGCCGACAACATCAAGGTGACGGGGTCGGCCACGCCCATGCACGAGATCCTCGCGTGGGGACTGGCAGACCCTGGAGACGGCATCCTGACGAGCCGCCCCGTGTACGGACGCTTCGAGCTGGACTTTGGCAATCGCGCCGAGGTCAGCGTGGTGTATGCCGACACCCACGCCGAGAACTGCTTCGACGAGGACGTGGTCGTCAGGTTCGAGGAAGCCCTGCTCCGGTCCGAGGCGGAAGGCGTCAAGATCAAGGCCATCCTGATTGTCAACCCCCACAACCCGCTTGGTACGTGGCAGCCCTGGCAAGTGATCCGCCGCGGTTCACACCCGACAATCTAACGTTGGGTGCAGGCAAATGCTACCCCAGGGGCACTCTCGTTGCCCTGATGAAGTTCTGCCAGAAACACCGGCTCCATCTCATCAGCGACGAGATTTACGCCTGCTCCACGTTCGACTCCGGCGAGCCCGACGCGGAGCCCTTTACGTCCGCGCTGGCCATCGACCCCGAGGGGCTCATCGACACCGAGCGTCTCCATGTGACGTACGGCTTCAGCAAGGACTTTGGCTCGGCCGGCCTGCGCATCGGCGCCATCATCACGCGCAGCAAGGCCGTCGAGAGTGCCATCAAGGGCGTCATGCGCTTCCACAACCCGGCCGGCCCGAGCCTGGCGATCGGGGCCGCCATGCTCGAGGACCGCAAGTGGTGCCGCGAGTTTGTGGGCTCGTCGCGCGAGAAGCTAGCCGCGGCGTACAAGCACGCGACGCGGGGCCTGCGCGACATCGGCGTCAAGTACCTGCCCGGCAGCAACGCCGGGTTCTTCGTCTGGATCGACCTGTCCCCGTTCCTGCCGGAGGACCTGGACGGAGAGATCAACGCGGAGTTTGCGCTGGCCAAGAAGCTGAGAGACGCCGGCGTCTTCCTTCATCCGAGGGAGGAGCATTCGCTCAAGCCTGGATGGTTCCGCATGGTGTACACCCAGGACCCGGAGGTTGTGACGGAGGGCATCAAGAGGTACGTTGCGCGGCGCGGTCAATGGCGACGCAGCTGCTGACTGTAAACAGGATCAAGAAGGCTATTTCGTAAGCATTCTAGACGGGATATCAGGGCTAAAAGGCTGATTCAACATGAATATGGGAATGACGGCTCTTCTCAACAGCGTAATACAACTAGATACACTGCGACGGGATACATGGTTTGCATGCATCACGCATTTACATGGCATATACAATAATAAAGATCTAAATCCCTGCCGCCTCCTCAAACGTCTTTCCGGTGAGCTTCAGGAACGCATCCTTGTACCGCTCCTCAGTCGCCTTGCAAATGTCCCCCGGGACCTCGACGCCCTCTTTGCCCTTGAGGCCCTCCCTGATGAGCCAGTTGCGGACAAACTGCTTGTCGAAGCTGTCCTGGTCCCGGCCGACCTCGTAGGCGTCCCGGGGCCAGAAGCGCGACGAGTCGGGCGTCAGCACCTCGTCGACGAGGTAGATGTTGCCCGCGGCGTCCTTGGCAAACTCGAACTTGGTGTCGGCGATGATGATGCCGCGCTCCTCGGCGTACGCGGCGGCCGTCTTGTAGACCTGCAGCGACAGCTCCTGGACGCGGCGCGCCGTCTCCCGGTCGCCGAGCTCCTTCCACGCGTCGTCGGGGTGGATGTTCTCGTCGTGCGCGCCCAGGTCGGCCTTTGTGCTGGGCGTGTAGATGGGCTCGGGGAACTTCTGCGAGAGCTGCATGCCCGGCGGCATGGCCAGCCCGTGCACCGTCCCCTTGGCCTGGTACTCCTTCCACGCGCTGCCCGTCAGGTAGCCGCGCACGATGGCCTCGATCTTGAGCACCCGCAGCCGGCGGACCAGCATGCTGCGGTTCCGGATGGCGCGCGCCTCGGCCGCGGGCACGACGTCGCCGGCGGGCATGTCCAGGCTGATGAAGTGCGTGCGCAGGCTGGGGATGCGCTCGGCGAGCACGCGGAACCAGTGCGCCGACAGGAGCGTCAGGATGGCGCCCTTGTTGGGGATGCCGTTCTGCATGACCACGTCAAAGGCCGAGAGGCGGTCCGAGGCGACGAAGAGGAGGGTGTCGGGGTCGGGCAGCGCGAAGAGGTCGCGCACCTTGCCCGAGGCGATCTTCTCCAGCGAGGGGAGGCTGATGTTTGTGAGCGCCATGGCGACGTTGCCCAGTCGCGGCGAATTATGGATTCCTTTCACCTGTGCTGGGTGATGGTTTGCGATTGAACTCGGACGAGCGAATTTTTCGAGGCGCTTTACAACCCTTCTCCGCTGACTCACTGGGCTCGACACACGACGGCTGTTCCCAAATTCAAGTCATACGACGAAAGACGCGGAATCTTGCTTGCCAGGCACAGCGCAGGACGCGATGACATATCCTCTCGAGCATGGCGGGTGGAATGAGATCCAGAGGTGAGGTTGCAGCACGGTGCGTATCGACAGTGCGGCGGCGTGGGCAAACAGTACAGCCATCGTGAGCCTCACTGCACCATGTAGGACGTGGCAGACCCCGTTCAACTTGCTCAATTCTCAAAAATAAACAATCCAGAACATACCCGTAGGAAACAACAAATTCCAATATTGGCGGTGTGTATCCAGCACTCCAGAACTCCGGGGGTCCCAAGTCCAAGCCAAACGCCCCCAATCAATAACTCTGCACATCCCGGATTCCCGAGGCATCCTCAAATGCTCAATCGACAACCCGCCACAGAGGATGCACATCCTGAGGCACCCGCACCACCCGGCGCTCACACTCTTCCTCCTCGCGCGCCCTCTTCTCCTCCTTGAAGCCTTCCTCCACGGCCTCGGCGCGGGCGACGATCCCAAACCCCCTCTCCGACGAGTCCCAGTGGTGCTTCATGTCCAAGTCCACCCAGAACGCCGGCTCCGGCTGGCGCAGCGTGTGCTCGATCTCGGCCCAGCGCCCCTCGTCCCAGAGCGCGGCCCCCCAGAGATCCAGCCGACCCTCCAGCGCCGCGATGCGGTCGTGGAAAAGGTCCAGGTTGGTTTGGTGGGTGCCCACGAGCCGCAGCTGGTGCTTCTCGAGTCTGGCCCAAGACGCGTATCCAAGCGTGTCGTTGTCTGGGCTGAATAGTGCGTAGGCCCCGATTGCTTTTGTTTCGCCTCTGGTCCAGGTCTTGTATGTTCCCCGCGACACAATGACGCCCATGGCGTTGAATGGCCGTCTGAGGGCTTGCTCCTCGTGCGGAGCGATGAGCTCGGCCACCCTGGCGTGGCCTTGGACACAGAGCACCTCGTACATGAGGTCGATGCCACCGACGAAAAGGCCAGGCATGATTCGCTCGCTCACAGTGGAGTCTCGTTCTATACATGTCCGTGTTAGTGGTGCATTCATTCTCAACGACACAGGCAGTACTTGCCGAATCCGTGGATGGCGCGGCGAAACCAAGCTTGGATGCCAATCACCTGGTACATCTCCCAGGGCGACATCAGGCGCTCCACGATGCATTTCTGCAGGGATGACACCTTTTCACGGGACCGGTCGGTGTATTCCACGTCCCCAAGCTTGCTGAAGATGATGTTCCTGCAGAAGCAGGCAAGGATCTGGAAGAGATAGAGGGCTTGCTCGACCCTGATGAGCTCGGACTGCGCGGGAGCGCGGTACCGGATAGAGTCAAGCAGAGGATGAAGCTGTTGTTTTTTTGCGTTTGCGCAGTCGGTGACGAATAAGTCCCTGAGCTCTGTGATTTTCTTGTGGAGGCGGGATATGCCCTGCGCGTCCTTGAAAGTGACCCGGGCCTTCGGAGCGGTGTCTCGAAGGTGCCGAATCTTGTCAATGATGGAGTTGAAGCCGTCAATGTCGGTGTTATCGAGATCAGGAAGATTGATATTTCCCGAGAGCAGCGTGTTTGCCACGACGGCATGCGTCCAGCTGTGCCGGGGGACCTCGTTCTTGACAACCCGTGTAGAGATGGATGTGGAGTAGGTAGAGAAGCAATGGCGCAGCTGACCAGAGGCAGCGACCGCGTTGTTTAGGGAGGGGATGTTGGGCAGAGCCTCGAGAACTTGCAGATTCAACTCGGGCGGCATGTATCCAAAGCCATTCACCTCCGGCGATCCGGGCCGAGCACCGACGACAGGCATTTTGATAGTGGTGGAAGTTGATGAGGCTTATGTAGCCGATGTAGCTGATGTAGCTGATGTAGGTAGATGATGAATGTCACAAAGGTGATGTGGTTCTTGTGGTAAAGTTGTGGTTTCGTAGATGATGAAGGGAGGAGGCAGCCCGGGAACATGGGGGATGCTGCCCTTTATGTACTTTGAGGCTTGGGTACGGGATCAGTAAGGCAACGCGGCTGTAATAGGCTTTGGGACTGCCATCAAGGCCATGCAGTCATAAACGTAAACAGTGCCGGTTGAACGTAAATGCCATCTCGCGTAACCAGCGGTGACAAATAGATGTCGTCCGGAGTGCGAAGGCAGGCTCCTTGTACCTTGAAAGGTTTATATGCTGCAAGGTGCCTAGCCGATCATATGTAGAATCTCAGTTCTTCAAAGTAATAGAGAGGATTGACAGGAATAGTGACGAATGGCAGCAATAACAAGGGACGGCCAGGATATCGAGCAACGGCAAGGCTCAGAGACAATGGGAATACAAGGTTGGAGGCTTGGAGGCTTCTGGGAATGCAATGGCAAACAATACCTTGGAATTAAGAGGCTTGCTCAGGCGGTGACTCTGGTCATGGGCGATGTCATCTGATGTTGCTAGATGGGATGAGGCGAGGGTGATTCGAGGGCCGTACACTGTACACGTCGCGCACCCGTCTCGAGGCTGCTCTGCCACAAAAGGGCTTTTTGAGCCACAGGAGCCTATTGCAGTCTTGGCGACTGCCAAAAGGTAAAGACGAAGTCGCGACGAAAAGTAGCTTTCTGAAGGGCGAGAAGGCCCAATGGACTCGCTCGGTGGTCACTGGCAATAAACAAGGAGGGAGCAGAGGAAGAGGGAGGTCCCTGCAGACCGGGCTTGAATACCCAAAATTGTTGCAGTGTATTATCTCTCGGCGAGGCTGCGCAAGCGAAACTGGGCCCGAAGCTCGACATGATGCATTGTGAGACGGCAACCCAAGTGATGGGCAAGGCGAGGCTGGGAGTCGGCCACTTGACTTACACGCTGGCGAAGCGGAGGTGGTGGTCCAGCGGATTTGGGTTTGGGGCCAGGGCAAAGGTAGAAACGGCCAATGGCGCGGGAGGCGGCTCTCCTGGGGAAAGGAGGCTGTTGAAAGTTCGCAGGTGCCAGAAAGCCAATCCCGCCCGGGCCGACGCCCACCACGCGTGTGGCAGAGGCAGGTCTCGATGCCAAAGGCTGTTTGGAGGCAGCGGAGCTGTGCCGCGTCTCGGCTGCAGTTCTGCACTCAGGCTGAGACAGTCGATTCACCCGCAGCATACACACACGGGTGGCGGCAGAGCACAGACGGGCGAGTGCCGAGACTCGGGCGCCACAGAGGCGCTCCAGTGCCTGATCCAGAGCTGGTGCGGCGAAATGGCGCCATCGCCACCTCGGCAGTTGCCGTCAGACAAGTCACCGACATGATGGCAGGACTCTGCGGCGCTGCGCAACCCGCAACCGCGCGATTCCTTTTCGAGCACGGACTACTCGTAATACGAGCAACGAGCATCGACGGTGGTGGGTACAGTGTGTCGAATATTCTGTGCTGGTGCCGAAACCTCCGTCTGCGAAACCGCAGATGCGCCTGGAAGTGCCAGTCCAGTGACGTGACGGCTCACTGGCGGCGGTCACGTGCGCAGCCTGCTGGGTCCCCCCAGGTTGCCTCATCGCTGGTGCCGTGCTGCGCTGCGACTCTACAATCTGCCACGAACCTCGCAACCGCTGGCGATGCTGCCGTGTCGTCGCCGAGGTTCGACTGCTGGCGGCTCCCGAGCCGATTGACAACCGCCTGATTGACACCCGCCAGCGCCTCGCCGGCCCTTTTCCTTGCCTGCCGCACCCGCGCCCGCAGCGGGAGGTCAACTCCATCCGTCCCGGCAGGCAACGTGCGTGAGTGACGCGGCGCGACCCGCTGCGCAGTTCGAGAACGCCCAGCCGACACCACACGAAACAGCCACCGGCACACCAATCAGCCCTGCATCCCTTGCGTGCCTGCGCCGGGCTCCTGTCATGGACCCTGCCGGGGTCAACCCGGCCTTTGGCATCAACGCCGGGTCGGTCGCCGGCTCCGCCTCGGGCTCCGTCGCTGGCTCCGTCGTCGGCGAGCCTGGCGAGCCCGGGGGAGCCGCCGGCGATGCCCCGTCCATCAAGCGGAGGGCCCCCATCGCCTGTCGGAGGTCAGTCCGGATGGTTGCTGCGAGGTACACCTTGGGGGATGCTGACCGCCAGCGTAGATGTCGACGCATGAGGAGCAAGTGTATCCACGACAAGGGACAGCCTCCTTGCAAGTCCTGTGCCGAAGCCCGTATTCCGGCAGAGCAATGGTATGTAGACCTTGCGCCCTCCCCGGAACCAATGGACAGCTCGCTCACCTGAACGGAAGCATATTCCCCGTCCGCGGCCAGCCCGATCACGACCGCGAGTATCGCCACCCTCGGACGCGGGCCGACAAGGCCTCCAGCAGGCAGGGCAGCACCCCAAAGGCCCGACGCAGCCTGCTCGACGGGCCCGTCTCCCGACACCAGGCCGCGGAGGATTGGGACAACCTGCCGCCCCTCGAGGACCTCATCGACGGCGTCAACCGCTTCACTAGGTACTACTTCCAGCTGGGCTTCATCCCCAAGCAGCAGTACCCGGAACGATTACGAAAGGACCACCGCTCCGTCAACTTGTTCCTGCTCCTCAGCATCCTCAGCATCTCGGCGCGGCTCAGCCCCTCGCTGAAAGTCCGGTACGGCACCGGCGTCAAGGCTGCCGAGTTCTTCATGGAGCGGGCCTCCAACATTGCCATCGGCGAGATCTACCAAGAACCCACCTTGGAGAGATGCCAGGCCTTTTATCTCTTGAGCATCGCCCAACAGGGTAGCGGGCTGCGAAACAAGAGCTACGTAAGTCTAGGCGGACATGTGCAAATCGACAGTACGGGTAGTAAGACACTGACACGTACAGATTAACATGGGTATTTCGATGCGCATGGCCGCATTGATGCACCTTCACAGGGAGGAGACATACCAAGTGCAGAATCCCACACCGGACCTGGTAATACGTGCAGAGTCGGCCCGGCGGACACTGGTGAGACCACTCTTCTCCATGCCAACGAAAAAAGCTAACCCGCTGGGAATGTAGTGGATGCTGCACAGCCAAGACAGCCTCCACTCTGGCCCCATGTCGCCCGTATCGCTGGCGGCAGCCGACATCACTGCTCTCTTGCCATGCAACGAGGAGGATTTTGCCCACGGACGTGAGCCGAGATCGCGGGCCGCCCTGGAAGGCACACCACCAGCGGCCGACAACCCATCCCTGATCCGAGACCCGAACCGATCCCTGTTTGCAACCTTGATGCAGATCCACCACTTCTGGGGCATCGTCGGCCGCCGCGCTGTGAGCTACAGCAAGAGCTCTCGCCCGTGGGAGCCGACGAGCGAATTTTCGCAGATGGCTCGAAGGCTGCACGAGTGGGAGGTTAATCTGCCGCATGAACACATGTGGAGCAACTTTCTGCTCAAGGGCTACAAGGCAGAGAGCCAGGATCTGGTAGGTTTCGATCTATGCGGGACTCCAACAATTCACGGGTCGAGTACTGACATTTTTGCAGGCCTATCTCTGCGTGACCATGATGACGAGACTGTGTAATATTGTCCTGCGGAGGCCGTACCTGATAGAGTAAGCGTTGAGATCATGCCCCTTTCCTGCCATCATCTGGCTAACCAGCGCCCCAGCGCCATCAAACCCGATCCTAAAGACGGCCAAAAACAGGTCTTCTTCGCCGAGTTGTCCAAGGAACTGTTTCGTAATGTCCGGCAACTGTACGAGCAGGTCGACGCCCAGTTCACGGACCGGACCCCTGACGAGAGCGTCGGCGCTCAAATCGCCGCCTTTTGCGTCTACAGCTGCGGCCTGTTTTCCACTTATATCTGCAAATACCCCAAGCGTAGGTCCAGCCGCGAGTGTGCAGCCTGATCTTTGACTGACGTCTGGACAGTCTGCCAAGACCCTACCCTGGCACGTGATGGCCCAGCGATGCTGCAGCGCAACACCACCATCCTGAGGGAGTGCAAGGAGGTCTGGCCGTTGGCCGCGCGCTGGGTCGATGCCCTGGAAAAGTTCTCGCTGGACCCCCAGTCGGACGCGTTGACGACGGAGGGGAGCATGGATGACGGCAAGGACCCCGTCCCCCGTGCCATACGCCAGATGCCCTCCCTCCCCCCCGTCCCCACGCTGCCGGATAACGCCGTACTACCCAGACCCGGGACGCAACCCGACATGCATCCGCCGGTGAGCATGCAGTCCCCCCGCAACGGCATCCTGGCTTCCCTCCAAGGCGCCACCAACGGCCACGTCCTGAGTCCCCCAAACCACCAGCACCAGCAGCAATACCAAACGCCGCACCAGCTCCCCCAGGGCCTCCCGCAACAACCGAGCCTCCACCAGCAGCAGCACCGCCAGCAAGCCCCCCACCACATGTACATGTCCCCGCAGCAGAGCCATCCACCGCTCGGGCGTCAGCCCGTCGACGGGCTGGGCATGCTCATCGAGGCGTTTGACACGCACCAGCCGGGCGCCGCCCCCTACGGAATGGGCGCGCCCGCCGGCCCGCCGCCCTTTTACTCCCAGCTGGGGCCCGGCAACGACGGGTTCGAGGGGGAGCTGCAGTTCTACATTGACGGCCCGCCCTCGACTTGGATGAACACGGGGGCGTGGCTCGACAACATGTAGTGGCGAGGACGCCATGACCAAATCAAATTGTGTATAGTAACGGGGGCCCGCTTCTTGGATCGGGGTGCTCACGGCGATGAGATATGACCAACAGAAGGGGCGGCGGGTGGAGGCGTTGCGGATGTATATACAACGGTGCATGGCGATTTGGCCGCCATGTTTTCAGACAGATGGGTATTCCGGCGGCGTTTAATACCCAAGAGCGTGTCGAGCAGGATGCACCCAGTTTCCTGGCGCGCACGAGCATGCGCCGAGCACGGCGTACGAGAAAGAGTCCAGGTCTCACCGGCCTGGTCCAATAGCATCAATGGGCAAATTCATGTGATACTCTAGTTTAACACCGCACACCCACCTCTCTGTGCTCTCACTCGTCCCATCGTCCCTGTATTCCCGTCCCAGTCCCCCGACACGCTCCTATGTGAGGTCTCATCCACTGCCCCCAAGATGCCAGCAGAACCCGGGGAAATCAGTCCGCGCGCCAGTCTTGAAGAAGCAATCCCATTCACTTGAAGGGCATTCAAGATAGACACGAAGGGGGAAAAAACGGAGTAGGAAAAAACTCGGGAAAATGCCTGTACTCCCTGTCCTCTCTACATGACTTTTGCGTCGCCACCGCTTCTTTCTTTGCATCCGTGCGGGGCATTACATGACTTCTCTATTCCATCGTGGTGTAACTCGAGACCATAAAAAAAGGGGGAGGTGTAATGGGGTGGCGTTGGGTGGGGGATGATGACAGCGTCGTGGTATGCTTGGGGTATTTGGATTACTGTAGTGTCGTTTGGGTCTATGTACATGTGGAAGCGTTCGTGGGGATCGTCCGGGGAAAGCTGTGTCGTGGAGGGGGAGGCATTCGGTGTCCTTGTGGGCATCTACCAGGTGATGGCTGCATCGACAGACGGACTGACATTCGCAAGGACGGGGGCGGGGGGCTGCAGAAGCTCGAGGAAAGCCATGATTGCTTCAAGTCTGGGCCATGACGGTCTGGGCACCGCCCAGTTGGCGCTTGACCTGCTCGCGAGCCCAGCGAGCCGTCTCGATGGTGCGAGGCTGGAAGTCGCGGTTGGTCTTGGTCTCCTTGATCATCACAGTCACCCAGTCCTGTCGGAAGGCGTCGACGAGCTCGCCGTTGGGATAGGCATCAGCCAAGTCGCTAGACACGCCATGTTAGTTCATGTGCCATTCCACACACGGCTCTTGGTGACTAACCCGATGACACCCATGCACGCGCGCATCAGCGACTCGCTGCGGTTCATGTCGCTGGCAATCTGGTTGAGCAGCTGGAAGATGGTCTGCACGTACTGCTGGAGAACTTGGGCTGCGAGAGACGGTTAGCTAGAAGCGAGCATAGAAAGTGGACGGGGTTCGGTGCACGAACTCTTGTTGCTGGACTTCATGGCACCAATAATGCCACCCCAAGCATCCATGATACCCTCCCGGAGCAAAACGACATAGTCGTACATCTCGTAGGGGCCATCTGGCGTGGCCTTGACGGTAGACGCCTGCTCCAGGACCTGGGCGACGACGGACAGATACGTCTCAAAGTGTCCGGTGATGGCGCCAGCAATGTCGCCAAAGCACTGCAAGATGGCAGGCTTGAACTGGTTGGCGAGCGTGGTGCTCTGTGGAGGCGAGTTAGTAGAAGCCCCTTATCAATAAACAGTAAGAGGGCAGGGGCAACGTACTCTCAAGTTGTTAAGAAGATAGTTCATGAAGTTGTCGCAGTACGGCTGGCTGCGCGCGCCCATGGACCTAGTGATGTCGCTGACGAGGCCAATAGCCATCGAGCACAGACTGGGCTCATCCTGGTTGCCCAGGGCGTTGTACAGGAAGGGCGCAAAGGCATCCATGTACTTGATAAAGTCCTCCTCGATCGAGGTGGACAGGGCGCTGATGGTGGCAAAGATGGCGTCGGGGACGCTGGACTTGTTGCCCACGGTGCTAAGGATCTGGAGCAGGATCTGCATGATGCGGTCTCCCTGGGGGGCAATCTCCTTGTCAAGGCGCAGGATGATGGCCTGCAGGACGGTGCAGAGGCTGTTCTGCATCTCCTCGAGGGTGATCTTGTCCTCGACGCTGACAACCTGCGACTGCAGCGGGACCGTCTCCTCCAATCGCTTGAGGATGACCTCGGAGAGAGAGGCGACTGCCTGGAGGCTCTCGGTGGCCGCGTTCTGCACGAACACGTTGAGCACCTCGTACGCGGCGGTTCGCACAGAAGTGTCGGCGTCCTGTCGAGCGGTGACGTCGAGCAGCGAGCTGACGGCTTGGTTGAAGTGGGGGGTGATGGGGTTCGAGGCGGAGCCAATGTCGCCGGCGAAGCGCTCGGCCAGGTTCATCAGGGCCCAGCAGCACGACGGGACCATCTTGGCGTTGCTGAGGAGGCCCTTGAAAAGGGACTCGATCAAGGTCGGGAGGTGCTGCGTCGGGTCGATGGCTTCAGAGCACGCCTCCGTAACGCGGCCCAGGGCATACGCCGTCGAGTCCTTGACCTGGAGAGACTGATCGTCCATCATGGTGATCAGGATAGGAAGAGCCTGCTTAACGATGGGGTCCAGAACCTTTTCGTCAGGACCCTCCATGATGGCACCAAAGGCCGAGACTGCGGCGTCTCGGTTGTGCCAGTCTTCAGAGCGCAGATTGGCCTCGACAAATTGCAGCACGGGGGCGATGATGCTAGCACCAACCGCCTGGGAGTAGAGCTGCAGGGACTGGTAGGCGGCGCGGGACAGGTTGTACTCGTCATCGGCGGCGTCCTCATCCTGCTTGGTCAGGAGCATCAACAGCACGGGCACGACCTCATTAGCCGCAACCCTAGCGAAGTTGTAGAACGGACGCATCTGGTCGGCGCTCTCCACCTGGGCATTGTCGTCCTCGATGGACAACTCCTCCTCGCAGACGGAGCTCCAGAACTCGACAGCGAGCTTGGCCACGTCCTCGTCCTCCGACTTCATGCCCAAGATGGTCAGGCCGAAGAGGGCCTTCTCCATGTAGTAGCGCATGTTGTCGTAGTAGAGGGCCATGATGCGGTTGAGGCAGCCAAAGGCGCCCTGCTGGATGCGGGAGTCGTCGGCCTGGGTGGCCTCGCAGACGACCTGCATGATGTAGTTGCGCTCGCCCTCGTGCTTGAAGTTGTTGCTAACAAACTCAAGCGAGTCGCCGAGGGCGGTGATGGCGGCGAGTCGGACCTCGATGTTGGTCTCCTCCTTGCGGGCGCCCTGGACGACGGCAGTGAGGATGGCGTTGGAGTGAGCGACGAGGGCCATGCGCAGCTCCGACTCCTGGCTCTCGCAGACATAGCCGATGGCGGTGAGCGAGGCTTGCTTCTGGTGGTCGGCTCCCTCGCTGACATTCTTGACGAGGAAGGGCATCAGGTCGGTCCACTGGTTGCGTGGGAGCTCGATGGCGGCAATGGAGGAGATGACCTGGGCGGCGGCGTTGCCGGCCTGGGCGCTGGGCGACGACAGCGTCTGCAGCGTCAGCTGCTTGACGCGGTTCTTGGTTTCATCGTCCGTTTGTTGCAGCCACTTTGCCTGCAGCTCTTGGTGGCGGGCAAAGTCTCTGCCGGCTGTGAAGGCGTTCTTGAGGGCAATACCGGCCGCGGCTCGGATGGAGCTCTCGGCCTGCTCGTTTGCAAGTTCTTGGACTAGGGTTGCCAGGTAGAGTGGCTGAAGGATGGCATCAGGGTTAGCGAGGGCTAGCCGGACAGTCAGGAGGTCCGGTCGACCTACGAAGTTGCTCTCGGCAGCTTGGTTAAGTTGTTGTTCGGCGGCATTTCGCAGGTTCGCGTCTGCAGAGGGTCACACCCGAAAGTCAGCGCAGATACACGGCGTCTTCCTCGAGGAAAACGAGCATCTGGCTCCTCGCAGCCATGGGCGCGTGGCTGCACACGCCCCGCCGGAGGGACGCAGAAACAGCAGCACAGGCAGCAGGGGAAGGGGGGGGG
>JALHCA010000203.1:0-45300 GCA_024340505.1 Tolypocladium nubicola
GCGCAGCGCGTCGACGCGCGGCCACTGCGTCGACAGCACGGCCCAGAAGCCGCCCAGCCACGCCGCCGCGCACCCGGCCGGCAGGTCGAGCAGCAGGCCCGCCAGGTCCGCGGCCAGCGCCTGCTGCGGCCGCGGGCGGTCCGTCATCCAGAGCGCGTAGTAGAGGCCCGTCCAGAGCCTGGCGGCGTCGGCGGCGGGGAGGGCGGCGCGGGAGGAGAGGAAGGACCGCAGCGCGGCGAGGGAGTCGGTGCGCAGCTTGCGGTCTGGATGGTGTCAGTGTCAGCAGATGCGGCGTGGTGGCGGGCCGGAGGGGGGGACGCACCGCTCGAGGCGAGGTTTCTGATAAAGGGCATCTGCGCCGCGTCGGCGTCTGCGGCGGCCATGGCGGGCTGCGTGAGTCGGGAGTGCTGGGGAGCTCGTCGGTTGCGCGGAGCGGTTGCAGTCGCGGGTTGCAGTAGATGGCCGGCGACGAGGAGAAAAAAATCAAGGTGAGCGCCTCGGTGAGGAGCCACTGCGGCACACCGAGTCTCGGCGGTGGGCCGACCCGAGACCTGCGGGACGGAGTCGACGTGCTCGATCAGCGTCTCCTGTACATATCCCTACGAGTAGTTGGCCTGTAGTCCATCGCCAGCAAACAGCTTCGCCCAGCATCTCCGATACCCGTGCAAAGAGGTATGTATTCCTTCATCCGCCAGCGATCTGGGCTTCTGCCCTGACTGCCCGCCTCAGCCACGTGACGGCAGCCACCTGCGCCCCGCCGTCGTCATAGCCGCTGCAGCTTCCTGTCGGAGCTCCGATTCCTTCGAGCGCACGAGACGCACGCTGCATCACGCCGGCAGATACGGGCTCTTCAACGGCAGTCGACGCACCACCACGGTCGCCTCATCGCCGCAGTTGACATCGCTGCAGTCGGCATCACCGCAATCGACATCACCGCAGTCGGCATCACCGCAGTCGACATCGCCGCAGTCGACGCCCGGACGCTGGTTCTACATCCCGCACAACACCATCCCGGCATCACCACCTCACCACCACCATGTCCTCCAAGCGCATCGCAAAGGTCCGTCTCCCCCCCAGCATCCCACTGCGCACCGCTCACCCTCCATCTCCCCCCCCAGGAATTCGCCGAGGCCTCCCAGGCCCCTCCCCCCGGCTTTTCCATCGCCCTCCCCGACACCCAGTCCATCCACACCTGGCACGTCACGCTCGCCGCGCCGCCCGCGACGCCCTACCACCCGGGCCGCTTCGCCCTGCTGCTCACCCTACCCCCCGACTACCCCTTCAAGCCCCCCGCCGTCCGCTTCCTCACCCGCATCTACCACCCCAACGTCACCAACGACTCCCTCGGCAACGTCTGCCTCGCCGTCCTCAAGCCCGACCAGTGGAAGCCCTCGACCAAGGTCGCCGCCGTCCTCGACGCCCTGCGCACCCTGCTCGTCGAGCCCCAGCCCGACGACCCCCTCGAGGACCGCATCGCCGACGAGTTCCGCAACGACCGCGCCGCCTGGGAGAGGAACGTCAAGCAGCACGTCCAGCGCTACGCCCTCGGCGAGCCTGCGTTCCCGCCGTCCTGAGGCCACGGACGACGGGGCATGTAGTCGTCGACGCATGTCACGCCGCCGTGGGCAGCGCCGCCATGGCAGGAGACATGGTTGATGCCACGTCGGGTCACGAATCGATGCTCCAGTCACGCTAGACGCTAGATGCACATTCACACTTATACACCGCGCATGTCCATAACTGTCATGACTCTGCCTACTCCGTACGTACGTACGTGCTGGCCTCTGCCGATTACTCCGCCCTGCCTTGGTCCAGGCTAGCCATGTGCCCCGTCTATCCAAGCTTTCTACATATCCGTGTCCGTCTATACACACACCAGAACTCGCCCGATGCAAACATACATATATGTCCCAAAGCTCTCCACCCATTTGTTCTGTCCGGTCGTGGTTTCAGCCGTAATCGTCATAAGTGCAGGGTAGTGCAACCTGTCCTCTCGCAACGTCGCCCTGCAGACGAGCATCAGGAGCAGGCTGCTGCTATGCATGAATATCAACACGCAATGAAAAGTAGTTGCAATGTCATGACACGGACGACACGGTCCGGTCTTGTCGCGCCCCTTGATTCCCAACCCCCAACGCCTCGCCGTGTGTCGCGTCAACATGAAAAAATAAATAAAACAAAAACCCGGGCGTGCAGACGGCGGCTCGCGTCGCCTCGTCGCCCGAGTCAACCGACGACTATGTTTGCAGCCGTCGGCCGTCGGGCGGCAGAGCCTTCTAGGCTTCTGCCGCCCGTGGCCTCGAGACATCCCTCCGCTTCCTGCCAAAGAGCGTGCCCATCCTGTGAACGGGCTCCGTCTCCGCCTCTGTCACGTTGCCGCTCGTCGCAGTCTTGCCGCGCTGTAGCTGCTCCGTCCGTTCCTGCTGTGCCTTTTCGCGGCGCTCCTGGCGGCGCTCGTCGATGGCGCCTTGGCTGAGATGTCCGAACCCGTTGCGTCTCTTGAAGCACGCCTCCATGAGCGCGTTTGCGTCCAGCATGCGCCGCGGCAGGGACTGCACCACGCCAAACATCTCCATCGGGTCCGAGACGGCCTTGATTTCCGACTCGCCGCTCTTGAATATCGCCAGGGCGATGCGGAACAGCGTCTTGGATCCCTCGTAGAAGAACACGTCCCACACCCGCAGCGTCGTCTCGATGGGAAGCGTGCCGATGTAGCAGCTCATGAACCACGCCGTCATGCACAGCGTAATGGGCGGCAGCCGCTCCGTCGACAGGTTGGGCAGGTCTCGCCGTCTCAGCATGGCCTTGGGCTTGCGGAGCGACTTGCTCGTGCCGGGCCGAGCGTTGGGGTTGCCCTCGAGCTCCCCGCCAATCTTGTCCCACACGGCCGGCATCGTGTCGCGCAGCTCCGTCATCAAGACGCCCAGGTCCACCTTGGAGCCCTCGAGGCTCATCTCGTGTGTTCCGGGCAGGTAGATGATGGTGATGACGTTGAGCAGCCAGAAGCACTGCTCCTCCGTCTCCACGAACAGAAGCAGGAGGCCGGCTAGAAAGTTCAGGCTCTGGCAGTAGCCGATGCGCGGGTTGTACACCGAAAAGGCATGCAGCACGCGACGGAGCGATGAGATGATCGGCGGCTCGCCTTCGGTGGCGGGCGGTCCGGGTAGGCTGCTGTCGCCCGACGTCGACCCCGTCATGGTGGATTGGCTGGTCCTGTCGCTGCCCGAGGAGGCGTCGAAGCCAGCCGAGGGCTTGAACTGAATGTTGTCGGGAAACGTCCGGTGGAGGTCTCGTTCGATGGCTTCGACGTCAATCTCCTTCGCCTGCTTATGCAGCAATTTTTCGTACAGCCCAGAGTGCTTGGCTAGGATCGCTGGACCGCCGGCGTAGTAGAACCACGCCGCACCTCGCCAGTCTGGCGGGATACCCTTGCGTACAAACCTCTTCGTCTTGGCGTTTGCGGGCGGGAAACGTATGGGCCGGTCTGTCATCAAGGCACAGTCCTTGAGGTAGGCCACCCACTTCTTCCGCCGCCGCGCCAGATATGGCGTGTAGCTTTTGTTCCAAGCATCGTACTGCTCTTTGGTGACGAGCTGGCTCTGCTTTTTGAAACCATATCGGTCGCGGGAACCAGGATCCTCGGGCTCCAGGGCCATCGGAGGGGCCGGTGAGGGCGAGGGCGACGTTGACGGGCGAGGTGGCGGGGAGGGGGATTGGACGGCAGGCGGGAGAGACGTGATGGACGCGATGATGCCCTTGGTGCCAGTCGTCGCGGTCGGGTCCGAGGTCACAGAGGGCTCCGAGTCGAGCGACTTGCCCGAGTCTCGCTTCTCGGTGGTGTTCACGTCGGCGTTGCCAGATATGGCGGGGACGGACGAGGTGAAGGCAGGGCTGCTAAATATCATTCTCGACTGCCTGATTTCGGCGTCGAGTGTGGGCCGGGCCGTCGGGAGGGACCGTGTCAGGTCGGCGTCGGCCAACACGTCGTCGCCTCTGTAACCTGGGCTCTCTGCTGCCAACGTGGTCGTCTCGGTGTATGGGTCGCCGTTGGCGTCGCTGTCCTCGGCGCCAATTGCGTCTACGACATCGTAGTCGTGGTCGTCGTCCACGAAGCCTTTCTCGTACATGCCCATAACATCTTCCAAGCTTGGCTCGTCGGGGTTGGCGTAGAGCGAGGTGACGGAGCTGCCCTTTGTCAGGACGCTGCTTCGCTCGGTGAGGGCTGTGCCCGGCGTGGTTGATGCAGTGAGCTGGGATCTGAAACTGGACCGGAGCTCATCCCCGGTCATCCAAGGCGCCGCCCCACCCGCCACAGTCGTGGACGCGGCGCTGTCAAGGCGGCCGGAGGCGAATGGGGGCCGAGCGACAGAGGTCAAAGGCGGTCCTGTCGCATTCCGGGCACGAGGTGGTGGCTTTGGCTCGGTAAAGTCGCCAGCCATGGGAGCCATCGGGGACGAGAAGGTGGAAGCAGATTTGCAGGAGGAGGCGGAGGGTCGTCTAGCCCGCTGCCAGGGTGGTGTCTGGGGTGTCGACGAGCCAATATCGGCCAGGAGGTCCGAGGGCGAGATATTCGCTAGCCAGGGCCTGGCGGGTTCCGAGGCAGCACCTTGATCCAGGGCCAAGGGCTGGCGGATGCTCTGTTTCCGAGGTCTCGAAAAGTTCTCGACGGCAACACCATCTGGCAGACGCATCTCTGCAAGGGACGACTTTGCCGTTAGAAGCACGGAGGGGGAGTCGCTCCGGGGTTCCGGGGTCCCGGTCAAAGCGTCGCGTGTCTGCTGAGCAGGCCCAAATGCAGCTCTCATGGGTGAAACGACCGACTGTTGGCCGTACAGCTCTGGCCAGGCATCGTGGGGGGAATACGGGTGCCCGGGCGAGGTCGGGCTACGATTTAGCAAGTGGACTCCGTGCGAGAGCGAGTCCCAGCGAGGAGAGACGGGCAGGGGCGGGAGGTCCGGCAGCTGCGGTACCCTCTCGACGGTAGCGGTGCTGTCGAGGGCCAACGGGGTGACGGTCGGCTTGATTCGAGAGGCGTAGACGGAGCATTGCCGATTGTGGATGCTGCGCTGGTACTCGACGGGGCCGTTGCCGTCGGGATGCGGGACGGCCATGGTGTTCATCTCGGAGCCCAGCGCCGGCCACACGATTGGCTGGGCTCGCTAGTGAGAGGAGACGCTGGCTGGCGGTGTTGGTGATTGGTTGGTACTTGATGGCCGGGGAAGGATTGGCTTGGTGTTGGCCTCGGGAGATGGCGAGACGCAGCTGCAATGCCGACTGGAGCATCAGTGATGGAGGATTGGTGGCTCGGGTGCTGTAGCGAAGAGTACGAAGCACTGTGCCATGGCCTCCTAATAGAGGATTGGGGAGGCGGATGGGGAATGTGCACCGCCGTCAAGAGCAGGGTACCTAGTGCGGTGTTGTTGGGGGGGCGGAGACAGATATCTCGAAGGAGCGTACGGTGTATTTCTTTCGGTCGGTTAAGCGATGCCCTCGGAGACAATGCGGAGACGGATCGGCGAAGCAGGTGCGTCGTCAGCGGTTGAGCGGTTGGGCGCGGACGGTTCGATGACGAAGGCTCGATCCAGGCGGCTCGCGTGAACCAGGTTCGGCGGCTTGCAGAGGCAGTCGACGTGGGCGGCGGACGATATGTTGCTTCCCAGCCAAGGCGTGAGAAGGTGCGTCGGCTCCGGCTCGGATGCAAGCCCTTCTCCAAGTCGTGTCACACTTCGAGGGTGCCGGGGTATGGTTCCCGAGGTCGACTCCCCGGGAGACGAAAATGCGCGAGCGGTCGGAGACGCAGCGCACGGCACGGCTCGGCGGATGTCCCGACGTAGTTCGAGGCTCGAGGTCGTCGTTGTCGGTTTCGCCTGCGAGGTCGGCCGTCAGAAGAACGCTGCGAGGGCACCGGGAGGATCGGCAACAAGAGGCGCTGGCATCGAGGGTGGCACGCGGGCAACCAACCGCGAGCAATGCCTCGACACGATGTCACAACAGCGCGGCAGCAACAACAACGGCCGTGGTCACGACACTGGGACTGCTGGAGTCGCGAGAACGGACCGTCGGTCTGTTTTTCAGTGATGCAGATGCGGGCCAACGGAGGGAGGAGAAACGAAGCCCAGCAGTGACGAGCAGGCGGCGCGACGGTGCTGCAGGAAGCCAGACGGAGAGCGGGATGAGCACGGCGCCAGGGCGAAAAAAAGCAACGATTACGACAGGCCAGGCCAGGAGATGCTCCGCCGTCCCGAGCGGCCAGGGACCGCTCCACAGCAGTTCAGCAGGTCTGGTCTGGATGGACAGGGGTGGCGCTGGATTGACTTTGGCGATGCTGGTGGATGGGTGGATGGTGGATGCGGATGGTGGATGGGCGGCTGAAGCCAGCGGGCATTGCTGGGGGAGGCGGAGCTGGGAGGACGAGTTGGGAGACGAGCAGCAACCTGGGAGCACCCAATCTCGGGTCGGGTCCTCTTTGGTGCCTGACGGGCGAGGCCAGCCGTCGCGGCAGTCGCTGTACCGCCCGCCGCACTCGCGCACGGCCACGCGGGAGGTACCGCTACAGCGTCGACGGGCAACCGCTGGAGCTGACCTACAGCGGGCGTGCAGCGGGCTGCAGCGTGCATGGTCCAGGAACCGATCGCGCCAGACGCACGAGAAGCAGGTACGGAAGCAAGGAAGCCACCAAATTTTCCATCGCCGTGCTTCTTGCAGATCGAGCATTGCATCACCCATCCATCATCCACCCATAATCCAGCCAGCATCTCCTTCATCAGCAGCAAATTGTGGTGGATGCGCGGATGGGCCCGCATCGTCATCCGTCGATTCATTTTTTCCAACACCTGCGCGCCTGCGAAATAAACAAACACAACGGACGCAGCGGCCACGCCGGGCCACTCCCGGTACGCTGTGGGCGCTGCGAGTCAGCAAGCCGGACGCCTGCGAGGAGGCGACTCTGCGGCGTTGATCGCCCTCAGCCTCCCGACGCATCCGCCCTTCCGAGGCACCATTGACGCTGGTGATGATATGATGAGGAATATCGACTGAGCAGTGGCCGCGCCGTGGTCCCTGCCCGCGCGCGCACGGCGGGCTGCACGTCCGTGTTGGGCGTGTGCCTGGTTGCCCAGTTTCCTGGAACCTCGCTCCCTGCCTCGGCTTCGTCACCGGCCTGTTTGCCTGTTTCTTTTCTTCTCCCTTCTTGGCCCAAGCGAGCGAGCGAGGGCGTGGTCGGGTTTGCCTGTGATTGGAGGTCTTGCGCCTCCCCACACTGCATGAGATCATCCCGCCCAGTGCAAGATGTGACCTGTTCTTGCTTTCTTTTGGCTTTGGGATGGCCGTACGATGCTGTGAGACATGGGCCGAAGAGATGCTAGGACGAGGGCCCAGGGGTTGTCCAACCCAGCAGAGCAGAGGCTCCCGCGACGAACAGAGCGTGCTGTGGGCATGTCCGAGCATTGCTTTTCTTGCGACGTTGCAGCCAGATAGGACCACGTGCGGCAAACGGCCAACTGCCTGCGCGGCACGACGCTTTGATGCAGCTGTGGCCAGTTAAGCTCGGCTTGTGCGCTCATCTAAAACACCTGCAAGGCACCGCGCAGCACTTGCGCAGGGAAACACCACAAGTCGTCACATATGCACAGCACAGACCTCAACTCCTGCTAACATGTAAGGATGCCAGGGATGGCTCCTGTTCGAGTCTGTTCCCCGCACCTCGCACCGATGTGCTCCGGTCACATCATGCACGGAACACAGACACAGACAGGTTGTCCCCGCCCCTTCATCAACCACTTCCGAACATCAGTACTCACTACGGAGTATGGACGTACGGAGCCATCACATCTCACGTCTCAATCGCCAGAGCCTTGGCTGTCTCAGACCGCCGTGTCGTCAACACCGCACCGCGTGACGCTCCTCTGCCTCCAAAACAGCAATCGCGCAAAGGTGTACGGACGAGGCGCCATGAGCTAGCGGCCCTTCCCATACTCTATCCGCTGCGAGCAGCTTCTCTTAGCCTCTTATTTTACTTTGCCGAGTTTCGTGGACCCCTTTCCCGCGCGTGGCTGAACCTTGAATACGGTCATCGCCAAGTCTGACCAACGGTGGCCTGCGTTGTTGAAACAGTGGTCGAGCAGTTCGCCATTTCTCGGCGTCCAGGACTCCGCCATGCAGCTGGTTCTGTTCTTCGAGGCTGGCTGGCGTAGCGAATTTCGGAGCTGATACCTCATACCCTTGGTCAAGTACCCAAGTGCCAAGCACTGGCCCGGAACCAATGCCTCGCATCCTCACGTCATAAGCAGCTCTCATCTTTCACGTGGCGTAACGAGTGTTGCTTCAGGACCAGGCATTACAGCGTGGTGCGACGTCCATGGTTCTCAACCCTGGGGGCGTTGGGCTTTCCGTGTTGTGTGAGATTGCGTTGCACGGGAACTGGGTGTCCTGATCTTCCTTCTCACATCCCGCCAAGTCAAGGCTTTTCGACATGGCACGGCCATGGTTACACAAAGTATCGTGCCCTCAAAGAGCCTCCGTGCTGTCCGCGACGCCATGTAGCTCTCAACTTGGTCCTCGTCTCTTAGTGCGACGCCAACGCGAATTGTCCGTCCCCATACTGTGGGTAATAGCCACTTCTCTCTCCCTGCTCGAGCTGTGATCGTCAGCCGATACGGTTTCTGCGCTGAGACTTGATGTCCGTTGCGGCGTCGGTGGCGCCCCGCCTTCAATGACCGGTCTGACAGACAACTCCGCTGCCACCGTTCCCGGAGCACCCAGGGCAGCTGCCCGGCACATGGCGCCAGTCAACTGTACGCTCGGGTGCGACCGGCCATCGAGTACGACTGGACCTGGATATCTGGAGTCCCTTCTCTTCAAGGCCGGAGGGTATACCAGAGCATCCTTTGGAGTTCCTCGTTCTTGGTCGCAGCGTCCACACTCGAGCCAGGCTCACGGCCACGGCTCCTTGGCGTCGGATGGCCCCGACGAGCATATCTTGTCGCCCGCAGACGAAGTCGGTTGCAGCAGTGTTGCAATGGACGCGGCGTCGACCAGGACAAATGGGTTTGCCGCGTCGACAAGTGCCCCTATACCCCGAAGCCTCCGACATGGCCTTGGCAAGCGGTGGCTGCACAACCAGCGTCTTCTGTCGTTGCCCTGATGGGAAGAGTTTGCCCGCCATGCTGCTTGCTGGGCAGACAAAGGCTACCTTTACGTCGCTGCCGGTGGTACAGACGCCTGGAATGGTGTACTGCCATCTTCCATGAAATACCCGGTTCGTTAATCTCGACGGCCTCGACGAGCGTCCGGCTGGTGTTTGTGTTGAGTATCCTCGCGTCCATCTACGAGTATCTGCATCTTGTCAGAACGCGTCCCGCTCAACTGCTCGAGGTATCGAGTACCTGTGTTTCTCTTTTTGCGACGTCTCTTTTTGCGACATGACCAATCTCTCCTGGACGACAAATGGCCCGACTCCCGAGACCATGCTGTCGCAGTTTCCGCGAAAGTTATCAGCCACTTAACGTGATTCGACGTCAATCCCAGGACGGCGAGAGGAGACGACAGCCACCTTGGGTGTTCGGGTGCCTACGCCAATGCCATCGATGTGGTTCAGATCAGATCCGCGAGTTCCAAGTGCTGAGATCAAGTGCGGAGCCCAGTCACTCTGATGGGCTGGGAGAACTGTTTTGTGGATGAACAGCCCTTGGACCACCCGCACGCATGAGAACGCGGGGCAGAGAGTGTCACGTAGGCCTCGGTCGTGAAGGTATCATGCATGTCGGGATTCCGGTCCAGGTAGGTCTGAAGTCTCTTTGGATATAATACAAAGGCTTTGAGCCGCCTTCGAGAGTCTAGATCGCCTGCCGAGAGTGACTTTGCTGAGGGGCTCAGCAAAGTCAAGGCAGGCGAGTGTTCCATTCCCTGCCTGGGGTGAGGCTCTATAAACCAACATGGCTTGACCCTTTGGTGCTAGCTAGGTCTTGCCACGGAGGCTCGTCTTCTCTTTCGAACCAATATCGTTTTGAGAGCAGGGCTCCGATTTAGCAACACGTGTGGAGGCATCAAGTCTTGGTGGAGAGGGGGCATGCCATGGCTGGGTGATGTGTGCAAGTCGATCCCACCCCCCGAGGGAAGAAAGCGGGATCTCTTCCCGCGGGGAGACCAGCCAGGTAGCTACACCGTGTCACCAACCCATGAAGGTCAAGCTGCCCACGACTAGCCGTTGATGCCAACAGATTCCGAGGCGGCGAGCCACCAGTGCCGCTGTGGATTACCGCCAGTATGGATCGTCGACTCTCGGCGCGCCGTGGTACGTTGAAGAGCAGTGATCCACGCAGCTTCAGAACGCCTTCAGATTCAACATCGGCTACGAATGGACGGTACAGGAGGTGACGAGGACACGGTACATGGCACTGCTCTGTCAGAGGGTCGCTGAACGCAGGGCACACGGGACTCATGCAGGCTGAATGTGAGGCGGCGGAAGCGCCCCCTGAGACCTGGTCCGGTCAAAGTGGAGGTGAGAAGGGAGCGATTCCCGCCAGGCACGGAGCTTGTTATCTGCAGCTTCTGAAGCATGCTGGCGAGCTGGGCCGGGTTCTGGTCAGAGCTGCGCTCCGCGTATCCCCGCTACTTAGCCATAGTTTACACGCTCGTCGTTCACGGCGTCTCATTCCGTGAGACGAAGGTAGGTACTACCTTGCGCCGCCGGAAAAACGACCGCGCTTCAACCTCGCGCCGCCGAACCGGGACGTCCCGCAAAGTCGAGTCGCCATACGTAGATCCGTGACATGATAGGGGGAGGCTGGGAATTGTGTGCGTGAGGGAGATGACAGCTGAAAGAGATGAGATGCTGTGGGAGGCGGCGTCGGGGCGGGCCGGGTTGTTCCCACGGGAAGACTTGACGCCGACTTACACCGAGATCCATGAGTTGTCGTCACGGTTGTCACCGGGGGTGGGGGGATTGACAACGGGAGGGCATCGAGCGGAAGGCCAAATCCCGCAACCACCACGGCCCACGGCCTCCGCCTCCGACGCCAATGAGGCCGAGCGCCCGCAGGGCCGCATTGACGTCCGGGGTTCCCCAGGCGTCTACCCGGGGGCCACGCCGCCAAGAGCAGGCTTTGCCAATATTGCTCGTGGGGTAGTGGTGAAGATGCAGGGATAGGCTGTATACGAGTAAGGGTGTTAGTGGCTGTGGGCGGAAGGGAATAATAGGCTGTACGAGTACGAGTAGGAAGAACAAATACAAAACTCGCTCGATGCTGGGGTATCTCGGATCATGCCCTGTAGCTCGCGTTGAGATTCTGGCTTGGCCAATTGGTTCTTCCACCTGAAGCCGCCGTTCATTCTCCAACATGTTGACGAGGGGACCACCATGGCCGTCAACCCAGCTCGCGTCGCCAGCCTATGGCATCGGCACTCGAACGATGCGATGTCTTGCGCGTGCTGAACGAGGCCCGATCACTTGATCCCACTGCAACCGCTCCGGGACGAGCGGACCCGTCGGCTGTCCCGTCGGCAGCGTGCCGTGGGCGAATGGTGGGTATAAGCGGCCGCGGCCGAATGGCGAGGAATCAAATGTCCAGAAGGGGAAATGTGCTGGGACAAGCGTGCTGCGTGCATGACGGACGCAGGGTTGAGGCGCCGTGGTGCTGCTTTGCAGGGCCCATGGTGCTTTGCAGGGCCCATTTGCTGGCCATCCCCAGCTCCACCAGGCGCTTGCTCGGCCGTCTTACCGGATGCTGCGTCGACGCTGCGAGGACATGTCTGGCGTCTTTGCGCATTGCTGAGTGAGGGAGCGGTTCCGAGGGCTGCGCGTGTGTTTTGTCTCGTGTTCCTCCTGGTGCGTCTGAGGAATGGTCGGGTCATCTCCGGCGCGTGTTGATGGTGTGGTGGTGCCCTATCACGTGATGGGCCAGACCGGAGTGATGATAGACCGCGATTCCCAACCATTCCACCTGTCCGTTGATGTACTCGTATACCCTCACTCCCAGCTGGATCCTCGACAGAGCGCCTGCTGGACGAACACACGAACTCGACGGACGCGACGGAGCTGCGGAGGAGCAGCTCGACGTTTCCGCGCGTGTCCCGCTCCGCCCGTTTGCGGAGAGACACCAGTGACCACGTCGGGGCTGCCTGGGACCAACAACAGTCGCGTCGCGGCAGCCACAGCAAACCGCGACCGCATCACCCGCATCACCCGCATCACCCGCATCACGCCTCGAGCCTCCTGCTCCTCCTCCTCCAGTCGTCGCTCGCTGGGCCTGCGGCTGATGCGGACACACCCGGCGCACGGGCCCCTGGAACCAAGCTCCCCGATGCCACGCCCCAAAGCCTGCTCTCCACCAAGGACTCTCCACAAGAATGGCGCCAGATGCGCCCCAGCTCCGCAAAGGTGACGTCCCTCCTCCAACAGTTACGCCCAGCCACGCCCCCTCCCCAGGGCTGTTGCTTGCTGCTCGTGTCGGTGCTCGACATCATAACACCTCGCTGCCCGCTGCCTTTTGCTGAGGCTGACGCAAAGAGCGCGACTTTCGTCCGCCACCTGGATTCAGCCTAGCCCCGGCTGGTATACACACAACAGTCGGGACAGCTCCCACCTCCCAGTGTCCCAGTCCCTCCTCTGCTCTGCCTCCCTCCCTCCGCTCCCCTCGCCAGCCGTGGCTGTAGCCTTGCCTCTCTGCCGTCCCCCTTCTCCCACCCAACCGGCCTGTTTCCCTCCGTTTCTCTCTCCCGTTCCCCCATCCTACATAAACACCGGCTCCCCATCAGCCGTTCCCAGCCCATCTCCGTCCTACGTACCTACCGTAAGATAAGCTGTCGCTCGGCCATCAATTGCCTCACCTTTGCGCCCACACGTACACATGTCTTCCCGCAAGAGAAAGCAAGACGAGGAGGAGGAGCTGCTCTCCCTCCCCGAAGTGGGTGATGACGAGGAGGAGGAGGAGTAAGTCGCCCCCTGCCCTGGCACTGGGATTGCTCAGCCCGGGCGTCGCTGGAGCTCCACGGATCCTGCGAAGCCTGCTCGGGTGACGAGCAATCGCGGACAGCTCCATTGAGCGACACACGGCGTGCTATGCTGCGACGCTGTCACTTGTTTGCCCGGCGGACACGTGCTGACGGCGAATCAATCAGGTACATCTCCACCGGAGACGAAGAAGATGACGTCGAAGGGGACGAGGAGGATGAGGAGGCAGACGACGACGAGGATGCCGAGGAGGACGACGAGGAAGCCGAAGGCGATGGTGCCCACAAAGCCGGCGGGGAGAACGGCGTCAAGGGTAGGTTCCCGCGCTCTCTACGCGACGCATCTGTACGCGAAGCTAATGCTCGGCCGCAGACGCCCAACCGCCCGTAAAGAAGCGCAAGACGGCCGAGGCCTCTACCGAAGAAGTCCCCAACGGCAATGCCGCCGAAGAGAAGGACGCCGAAGACGCCGAAGACCTCGAGGACGAGGACGAGGATGAAGCCGAGGACGAGGGAGCCCCCGCCCCGGTCAAGGCTGTCAAGGAGGCTGTTGAGGCTATCAAGGAGGCTGCCGAGGAGGCTGCCGAGACAGTCAAGGAGGCTGTCCTGGCCGCCGATGCCAAGCCCGAGACGACGGCCGCCGGAGGCGAAGAGTAGCGCGGCTTTGCCGTTCGTCGCGACGCGCACCTGCGGCTCTGCGGACGTCCGAGCTTTTGGATACACGGCACCCGGAGACGCGGGCTGTAGCTGTATGACTATCTCTAATCGCTTGTTCAACACGACCGTCGCAGGTTCCTTGTGGACGTGTCGCATTGGTGCAATTGCCCGCTGGGCCGTGAGCCGATTGATTCAGTGACTCGCGATGCCCTCGCGAGAGCGGCCAGGAATGCGCGGGCCGTGCCGCGACGGAGCACCTTAATCCGACCGTGACTGCAGCGCCGTGACACATGCCGCTTCTCGCACCCTTCGCGTCACTACGGAGACGCAGCCCTCGCTGAGAATGGACGCGGAATCGACTTCTGGTGTGCAATGGCTCGGCTGAAATAGCTCCGGCTTTATGGCGGACGGCGGGGTCTCTGGAGACTCGGAGCTCCACGGATGGACCGGCAGTCTCATCGTACAAGACTGCGTCACTTGCCGACCGCGCCCTGCCGAAACCCCGGCCCCTCAGCCATCTACATCCATCCCACTCCTCACGACAATGGCCAAGCCCCTCGCCCCCGTCGTCGACATCGACCACCTCGTCCTCACCTGCGCCAGCATCCCCGCCACGACGGCCTGGTACTCCAGGCACCTCGGCATGACGGCCCAGACGTTCGCCTCCGAGGCGGACCCGGCGACGCGGCGCGCGGCGCTGCTGTTCGGCACGCACAAGATCAACCTGCACCAGCGCGGGCGCGAGTTCGAGCCCAAGGCCGCGACGGCGCTGCCCGGCACCGCGGACCTGTGCTTCCTGGTCGACGGCGCCGTGGACCTGGAGGACGTGGTCCGCGGGTTCCGCCGCGAGGGCGTCGAGGTGCTCGAGGGGGGGCGCGTGGTGGGCAGGACGGGCGCGAGGGGGCGGATGAGGAGCGTGTATGTGCGGGATCCGGATGGGAATCTCATCGAGTGAGTGGTCTGTGATGAGTTGATGTTGTTGTTCTAACGTTTCGTTTGTGACAGGCTTTCTCAGTACCTTGAATAGATATGGAGGTACTCTATTTGTTGGCTATCAATGAATACTGCCAGTATGTGATATGGGACGTCAGTGTGTGAAAAGAGTTGTTGAATGTAACCTTCTGCTTTGTGCGGGCTGGCATCTGCTACCCTGGAGCCCGGGGTTTACATCCACCAGTGCATCGACTCGATGGAGGCAATTCTCTCTTCCCATGCCGCTCCTTCATTGGTTTTGGCTTTTCAACATCATGGTCGAGGACACATTCTGCAATATGATTGCGGCTGAGGGGAAACTTGAACTTAGCACAGCCCGTGCTATACAAAAAATCTCAAGGCAAGATCTTCGAGCCGGAACTGAACGACAATATCGCGGCCGTCCTGAAGAGCCCATGAGTGGTGTGAGCAGTGAGATATGTTTATGAGGGGAGTTCGGTTTACCAACACCCCAGTATGTTCTGGCCTAGTGTATGAAGCAGCCGACATTTCTATTTTACCTGCCACAGGACTAGAGCCGGGACGCACTATCAGAAGAGGGCGGTTGGTGGTCAAGATACCAACGGAGAGATGGAGGAATCGGGGTTTGCATTGGCGAAACGCTTCTGGAGAAGGGATCAGAGCTATACAGCTTCTGGCTCGCGCCATTAAGATGGTCGAGGTCTTTTGATAATAGGCAAGTTATGACTGTTTGATTTAGAGAGAGGGACAACGCTGCTGCGAGCTCTCCCGGGAGACACGTATATGTTTGTGAGAGACCTGGAACATTGCTGTGTCCGAAGAGATGGTCGGCATCACCATATTTTCCTCATGTTTCACACGCAGAGCTGCGAGGACCGTAGTTAGTGGACTGGCTGCAGTAGCACATCTGATCTTTATGATATTAAACTTCCATCTGCGCTCCTAAGCAGCCATTCCGAACCCTTGACAAGAATATCTCTGAGTCAATTGCGTATAGGTGGACCTAAAAGTACGTGGGTGCTGATGAAACCAGAAAATAGTACATGTAATTCGTACCTGGCTCAGGTAGAGAGCCACCTAGCATTAAGGTTACTCGTGGTAATCTAGAACATACCGTTGCACTTAACTCGAAAGACACACAGGGGTACAGAACTAGGGTTGGTTGCATATAGTGCATAATATAGGACCATAGCCAATCAAGTTTGCGCCATTCCTCTACTACAACTGGCAAGACCAATGGCAGCAAGACCTGGGACTGATACAATGAGGGGGAGAACAACTTAATTGCTGTATGCTGGCGAGTTGTCCAACCACTCAATAGTGGCACGACAAAGCCTGGTGTCTCAATCTACAACAAGAGCCCTAGTGTCCCGCCCCCCTTTTACGCACATAGACCTGAAGTCGCACCAGAAGCCAAGCAAACCAGAATCATCAACTCATCAATCAAAGACTTTCCAAATCTCCCCTGACGCCAACGGGTTGTAGCCGTGGCCGAAGGCGGGCTGTTGTCCTTGCCGCTGTTGAGAGAAGCCTTCTAGTGGCCGCCATATTTGGGAGGGGGAGGAGGAGGGTATTTTCCACCGCCGTTGTTGGGAGGAGGAGGATATTTGCCGCCGCCATTATCAGGGGGAGGAGGGTACTTTCCACCGCCGTTGTTGGGAGGAGGGGGCTTGTAGTCACCACCGCCGTGCTTGGGAGGAGGAGGGTACTTTTCACCACCGTTGTTGGGAGGAGGGGGCTTGTAGTCACCACCCCCGTGCTTGGGAGGAGGCGGAGGAGGCGGATATTTGTCACCGCCGCCATGCTTAGGGGGAGGAGGATATTTGTCGCCGCCCCCATTCTTGGGCGGAGGAGGATATTTGTCGCCGCCACCATGCTTGGGGGGAGGAGGCGGATATTTGTCGCCGCCACCATGCTTCGGGGGAGGAGGCGGATATTTGTCGCCGCCGCCGTGCTTGGGAGGAGGCGGGTATTCACCGCCGCCGTGCTTCGGGGGAGGAGGGTAGTCTCCTCCACCGTGGTGCGGCGGCGGAGGCGGCGGAACGTAGCCCCCACCGTGGTGAGGAGGCGGAGGGTATTTGTCCTTGTCTTTGTCGACCACAGACTTGCCCTGGTCAGGGGTGGGTATGGCCATGGCAGTTGCCATAAAGACAGTAGCAACGGCGAGGAACCTCATCTTGGGCAATTGGTAGAGATGATCTGATCTAATAAGGCTGTAGGATCTCAACAAAGATGTCTCAGGAAGCTGAGACAGAACCGGGCTGATGGATTAAGTCTTCTAATCTATGTTCCTCTGGGAGTGGCCATGGTATTTATATCTGCCCCGGGTGTTCTTGTCTTCCCATCTTGTCTGCCACTGCAGCTAGCTTCCAAGACTGAATACCGGTCCATAGTGCAGGCTTGCGGCATTAACTGACATGTTGCGTGCTGGCATGGCCGTTCACACCATGAGTATCGACAAGCCGCTTCTGCGAGACTACTGGGCTACGTACGCCAACAGCGAAGCAACCAAGTACGGCATGCTTCCAAAAACGATTCAAGGCTGGTGAAAGGGTGTCAGCGATAAGACATCCAGGCTGATTTATCCGGGATCCCTGTGAGCTGAAAACGACCAGAAGGCTCAGACCAGCCTCAATGCCGCAATCTTGAGCCCCGATGATGATTCATGAGAGCTGGCAGCCAATGGTCCTTGTTGGCATTTCCGATGAAAGCCGCTGATCAGCCGTGCAGGCACAAAGAAAAGACGGAGGTGGCGTCTGTGATGCTACCCGAGTTTTCGGGGGCCGAGTCGGCCTTGGCTGGGAAGCCCGGTGGTGATACGAGAAGATGGACATGGTTGGCCACGATGTGATGATCTCACCACTTTTGCCGTCCGAGCAGAGCCCGGACGGCTGGCAGATGCGAGAGAATGCATGAGAACGTGGGACAGGGTCCAACAGGCCGCAGGGAACGCAGCACAAGGAACGTGGCTCAGGAGCAGCGATCCTATCCTGCAAGCCACAGTGCTGGCCGCAGAGCAAGCCACTGAGCTGGCCGCAGAGCAAGCCGCAGAGCAAGCCGCAGAACGATCAGTGCAAGTTCACGAGAGCGGAGACCATATAAATCTACTTTTCATCGGAGCCATGAACCCTAAATATGACTTTATTTCCGTTGAGCTTCGATTGGACGAAGCACTATGGAGGACGTGACTCCGGGCTTGGCAGTTGAGTTCTCTCGGTTGCCGTCTGCTCCTATTTTCGTCCCTGCATACAATGCAGGTAGAGGGATGGCCTGAGCGCATCCTAAAAACAGGAGAGACATGCCGGCTGGACCAAGCGGCAGAGACATGCAGATCGCTTGGCGCCAACTGACGGGGACTTATGCCGATCGTTGGTCTGGGGGCGAGACAAGCCGCCAGCTGACACAAGTAGGGAAGGGGAGCGCCCAGTGGCCTCGCATAATCAGAGCCATGGCAAACAAAGTCCCAGACCGCAAGACTGACGATTCTGATTGGAGACGGCCGGGCATTGACCGAACCACAGCTGGCCACGTAGGGTTGACTGCTGGTCTAGGCTGTCTCGGTTCCGTGCAAGTTCCGAGCCTTGCTGCCAGCAGAAGCCAACGATCGCAGGTTGCCCATGACAGCATGTAAGCCATTGTTCACGGCGCGACTATCGGCGCCGGCCGAAGAAGCCGGAGATGCAGAGTTCGAATCCATATTCATGCCGTGCCTGCATGCAGCGCCGGTTTCAGGTTGTCGACGGCCCAATATCTGCGAGGAAAAAAAGCCAGTCGCAACTGGAACCGCGGTCGAACATGCACGAACAGACGGCTGTGCAACCGGCCGCCATGGAAGCACGGCGCCGGGGGCTGAGAATTCTCCACGCAAGGGCTGCACCCGGGGACTCAGCTGTCGAGACACCCTTGTCCTGCCCGTGCTGGCATTGACCACTCGGCAATATTTCAGGGATCCCGCATCGCGGCTTCGTGTCGGTGCCTTCTCGAACCGCACTGGCAGAGCTGATTGGCGAGGCGGACGGCATCGAAGAGTCGAAACGGGAAAAAACGGCTGAGGATACTTTTGTATTCAGCCTCGGGAAGACCGATCTGACGGAGACATATAGGACGGGAGGGATATAGGTGCGAATGCACTAACGGGGGAAAAACTTGCATGGGTCGGGCTTTGCCTTCCGAGTTGCCTCTTTGTGCGCGTCTCTTGTTGTGAGTTGCCATTGTTGTCGCGAGAAAAGGCTGCCGCGAAGCGGGTTGTCGAGAGACAAGCAGAGCGCGTTGACTAGTTCCCAGAGTCTTGCCAAGCCAACAACCAACAACCCCTTGCAGGATTGAGATGAGCAAACGCACAGAGGGTGAGTGGGCCAGCCAGACAGACGGAGGGACAGCCGCCTGTCGGTATAATTTGCCAACTCAAACAGTCATACTGGCTGATCGTGTTCCGCTGCATGTCTTACATGAGTTGCACAACTCGGCTGCCCTAGCCGCCGCCTCCTATTCGAGGCGCCGGAGGTTGCGACGTGTCACACGGCGGAAGCTGTGCAGCCCGTGCATAGCAAAAGACGCCATCATCTGCATCCGGTCTGCCCTGGGCCCGGCCCGAGCCCTGGAACCTGGCGCCTGGCGGAAATTGAGAGAGACAACCCGCGGCGATTCGGGCGACGCCTCAGCTTGCCGCTCACCAGGCCGCCCTGCTCTGGCCCGAGCCCTCCGTACTCTCCTCGTATTCACGCCTGCAAAAGCAATATATTAGCAATCGCATGTCAGACGCCGTCGAGATGTGGCCATCTATGCATGTCACAGCTGCTCTCTGACGGCGCAGCCTCGCCGCTCGGCTGTTTTTTTCTCCGACCAGAAACCATCCGGGGCCGGGAGATCGGCTCCGTCTCCTGAGGCTCGTATGTCTGCTTATTAGCCGCCAAGGCCAGTGCGTGTCCGCGACGGGCGTCGTTAGCTCAGGACGCGCGCATCCTTTGTCTGGCGGCCGTAGACCATCGCTCGTAGGAAGCCGGGACTGTTGGTAGCCACCCCTACTGTGGGCAGATGTTATCTTATTGCTCCCCGGTCTCCATTGGGCGCGGCGGAGTCAACACACATGGTCGTGTTGGTATAAATCGCGTTTTGTTCCCGCACCCTCATGGAGCTGGTGTCTCAGAGCCATCCGCCACCTCAAAGAGCCATCTTTCTCACGACAGTCAACTGCTGTAAAAATGCTCCTCCAGGCTGCTGTCGCCGTCCTGGCGCTCGGAACAGCTCCGTTTGTGGTCGCGCAAGATCCCTATCCCGTCACGGGCGTCTACGTCAACCCGGGTGCTGGTGTGCCGCTGAGACAGAACATCAACGACCTCCAGAGAGCGGGAGGAGCGTCATGGTATGACAATCGAGGTGCCGTCTTGTCAAGGTGCTACTGGAGTCAACTGACGCGATGATAGGGATCTCTATATTCTCGCGCTCACAGCGATGCAGTCAGCAGACCCGAGGGATCCTCTGTCTTACTTCCAGATTGAAGGTACGGTCCACGTCATGACTTCTCGGGCATGTTCCCTGACAGTCCCTAGGCATCCATGGAAAGCCGTACATTCAGTGGAACGGAACTGGCGGTCAGCGGAGTACGGACTGGGCAGGCTACTGTCCCCATGGCGTGAGAAGCTCACACTCTATCTCTTCCAACTTGTTACTGACTTGCTGTTCAGGAAGCCCTCTTTGTATCCTGGCACCGACCGTACGTAGTGCTCTTCGAGGCAAGTCTGGTTCAATAGCATATGGCTGAGTTGTGCTAACAGCCGTCCAGCAAGTACTCGTGAGCCACGCCAGGCAGATTGCATCGACATACCCTCCGAGGTATCGGCAGGAGTACCTGCAAGCGGCAAACAACCTGAGGGCGCCGTACTGGGACTGGGCGGCGGACTCTACCGTCCCACCGGTGACGGTCCCTACGGCAGTGCAGGTAAACTTGCCAAGCGGACAGGGTCTGCTGCGTCGCTCCATCGCCAACCCACTGCACACATACCGGTTTCAGCTGTCGGTACTGAATGGCCAGTTTGGCAACTTTGCAGACTTTGACCCGCGAAGGAGGTCGCAGACTGTGCGATGCCCATCACCTCAAAGTTACCCGAACTCCGCGAATGGTTACCTTGCCTCGCGGCCCTACAAACAATGGATAGTGAGTAGCTCCGTTATGGCTGTCTCAAGCAAGCGTGCTTACTCTTCCAGTACGATGCCTTCACCCGCGCCACAGACTTCACCAACTTTGCAGTCGCGAGCAACACCGTGGTCAGCCTCGAGCAGATCCACAACGGCATTCATTGGGACGGAGCCTGCGGCCAACAATTCGTGTCTCCTGATCTCGCCGGGTTCGATCCTCTATTGTCAGTGTGCCCTGCGCCCCCTTGACCGCGGAATGACAAGCTGACAGCCTCTAGCATGCTGCACCACGCCAACGTGGACAGAATGTGGGCGTACTGGCAGGCCTTGAACCCGAGCCAGGACATCTTCCGGTACTCCTACCAAGGCCTATCCCGCTTCACAACGCCGGGAGGGACCACCATCACTCCCCAGTCACCTCTGGCACCCTTCTTCGCACCGCGTCGTGTGCCCCTCACGACCGAGTCCGTCCGAAGCATCAAGAGCTTCGGCTACTCGTACAGGGGGCTGGATGGGAAGACTCCGCAGGATGTGGCGCGCAACGTTAGAGCCTTGATCAATAGTCTATATGGCACCGGGGCCTCGGCACGGCGATCCACGCGCCGCGGACAGCCGCCGCAGGTACGCCGATACTTTGCCCACGTCCAGCTGGACAGGGCAGAGGTTGAGAGGCCGTGCCAGGTAACCCTGTTTCTCGACGGAAAGCAAGCGGGCAGCTTGGTGGTCATGAGCCAGCCTGCAAAGGGCAATCTGACCGCGGGCTTGACACTCGATCAGGTGATCCAGCAAAACGACATGCGCGCATTGTCCACGAACGAGACTGTGGATGCTATCAAGGCAACCCTCACTGTCCAGATTGTCAAGGTACGTAACTCTCCACAGCCAACGTTGGCAGACGCAACGGACATGTAGCTGACTTGCTCCAATCGCCAGGCCGATGGCAGCATCATTGATACCGCAAAGGTGCCCAGTCTGAAAGTAGACTTGGAGGATGTCCTGGTCACGAAGCCGGCGGCGGACGACCAGTTTCCCAAGTTTGGGGCCTCGAGACTGCGCAACGTCTTGGAGCCTCACCATGACTGAGGGACCATGGCGTAGATAGTCTATATGTAGATTGAACACACGTACTTTCCTCTTCTTATATCGTGTAGACCATGAACATCCCAGTTTAGGTCTTGAGGCTGCAGGACCTAGGAGAAGAATATCATTGATTGAATAGAGAATAGAATCATCTAAATTGAAAGTCCTTTTTCCCATGAGATCGTGCAAACTGTAGTAGGAAATGCAGAACACCACTATCCATCGTCTAATATCCTTGCACATACTACATATATGAGGCCTGCCTGCATCATGTAGTGATCACCAGTTTGCCTTGCATTGTACGCCATTTGTCATGTCCCTTCCCCCAGTTCCCAATATGAAACGCCAGTCCTTTCCCAAGATGAGTTCCCTCGGCCTTTCCTCATCATTCCGACACTCTCTCACAAGCAAGACACTCCTCATCCTTCGCCATGCCGGCCCCAAGCTAGTTCATGAACGCAGAAGCACCTGAGGCATCCAGAGCTGCGAGGTCGTGGAGCACAGGGTTGCGGAAGATGTCTCTCACGGTCAGTATCAGGCCGCTCTGACGCGCCATGCCGACCAGACGCATAGCTCCTATGGAGTCTCCGCCAATGCGGAAGAAGCTGTCGTCGATGCTGATGCTGTCGGGGTCAATGTGAAGCACCTCAGCCCATAAGCCCTGCATCAGCCGCTCCGTGTCCGTCTGCGGCGCCCGCCGGTCACCCTCTGATCGACTAAGTGCTGCGATATCCTTTGCCGTGAGCGAGGATCCCTGCGCTCGGAGGCTGCGACGGTCCACCTTTCCGGTAGCCATCATTGGGATTGCCTGGATCGGTATGTACACGGACGGAATCATGAAGGGGGGCAGTGCCTCGGCCAGCCGCTCGATGACTCCCGCTGTTGCTTGTCGCACCGCACTGCCGTGCTCCTCCTCGTCCGTCACACCGTCGATAGCCACAAAAGCCACCAGAATGGTGCTCCCACCGCCGTGCGGTTTGACCGTCTCGGCGACGACCTGCACGCCTGTCACGCCGTCGCCTGCCTCGATAGCTTGCTGCACGTAGTGCTCGACCTCGCCCAGCTCGACACGCTGGCCCCGGATCTTAACCTGCGTGTCCTTGCGTCCGATGAAAAGCAACGATCCGTCTTGTCTGTACTGCACAAGATCGCCGGTGCGGTAAACACGGCCGGTGCGGCCGGGCCGTCCGCCAGGAACGCCACGGAGCAGCCATGGCGGGTCTTGGATGAAGGCTGCAGCGGTCTTGTCCGGATCGTTGAGATATCCTTTGCCAACAAGTGGCCCTTCAAGCCACAGCTCCCCGACGGCCCCGATCGCTGCCAACGCGTCGGGGTTATCAGCTTCTACTACCCATGTGCACAGCCCGGCTCCGCGTCCGAGTCCGCCGTCGCTGATGTCGGACAGGCCCAGAATCGTACTGGTCGGTGTGCATTCTGCGGGACCGTAGGCACTGTTGACCTGCGTCTTCTCGCCTGCCAAGAGCACGTCGCTTGGGAGGACGACCTCGCCCCCGAGCATCATCGTCGTCAGGTTCTTGAGCCCCGTCTTGGGCTCGATGTGCCGGGCAACCGACGGTGTAAAATCTGAGAGGGTAACATTGTACTTGTCCAGACATCCAGATATGTTATCCTCGCGTTCAGCTGCCGAGGCGATGCAGAGACACCCGCCTGCCGTCAGCGTGTTCAGCAGGTTGGACCAGGCAACGTCGAACGCGTAGGAGGAAAAGTCGAAGACCCGGGAACTCTTGGTGAACCCTAGAGCATCTCTTTGGTAGGCAATGGCACTGCAAAAGTTCCCGTGTGTGATCATGACGCCCTTGGGGACTCCGGTGCTGCCCGAGGTGAAGATGACATACAAGACGTCAGAGGGCCCGACAACTGGCAGCTGGGGAGGCTGCTCGGAGACGGGGGCAAAGAGCTGATTGTGTCCCACGACGACCACCTCGTCTGCTCCGAGCCGGCGCACCAGCACCTCGTTTGCCACCGACGATAGAATGACACTCGCCTTAACTTGGGTCGTGATTGCTCGGAGTCGTTCTTCCGGCTGCGTGGCAGTGTCGACTGCCACCGAGGCACCGCCGGTCTTCATCACCGCGAGTGCGGCGACGGGCATCCACATGGACTTTTCGAAGCAGAGCGGCACAATGCTCCCTGGCCCAACACCCTTACCGGCCAGTCGATGGGCCAGGCTTGTGGACAGCTCGTCCAGTTGCTGGTACGTCAAGTCTCCGTCCCAGGCGTTCACAGCCGGAGCTTGCGGCTGCTCGCGGACGCATCGTGCGACCAAGTCGTGCACGCATCCGTTTACCGCCTCCGGCACGGTTGCGTTCCAGGTCCAGATGTCGTGGAGATCGGGCTGGCTGACCACGGCCACATCCCGGAGCCGCTTCTGCCCCAAGCCCAGGTCGAACAGCTGACGAAGGACGTGCTCCAACTGGTAGCTAATGCGGGCGACGTGCAGTTCTGGAACGACGCGAGAGTCAAACTTGAAGCATATGTTGGCCCCGTCGGTCTGCAGCTGGCACTCGATAGCCACAGCGTACGTGCCAAAGCCCTGCTGCTCCTCCTCCCCGTTCTCACCTACAATCACGTACTGATCTCCGCCAACCTCGCTGCCCGGCTGGGCGACGACGTGCAGCAGGGTCTGGAAGTCGCAGCCCAAGGCGGCCTCGTCACTTACACGGCGGATCCGTCTCAAGCTGGTCTGTTCAAACGGAGCCATCTCGGTGGCCTGAAGCTGAACCTCCTGGAGTAGCTTGTTGGTGCTGCCCTCCCAGTCTAGGACGACCCGGATTGGGACGACGGCGTGGCCATCCCTGACGGTGGCCCCGAAGAGTGCCTCGTTGGAGCCAATGCTTCGAGCCGCAACGATGGACCACGCGGCCCTGACCATTGTCGCTGCCGTGCAGTCGCCATCCGCCCACTGCAGACCTCGCACGCTTAGCTGCACCTCGCCATCAGGTCGGGGATGACTTGTGGCAGCTGTAAGCGAGGGGAAGTGGGCTCCCTGGATGCCAGTGAACTGGGTTCTCCAGAAGGTCATGGTTGAAGACTCGTCTGCGCCGACAAGGTGCTTGAAGAATCCGCCAAAAAGAGGCTCTGTGGCAAGCTCATTCTCAGAGCCAAGCCCATTCGTCTGTGTCGTCTCCGCCATATGCTCCGTCCATGGCCCAGGATCCGTCGCCAGGAGATAGGCGATTGCCTTGATCAGGACAGCACATGCCTCCTGGGCTACCTGGCGACTGACATACGGCTCACGGAATTCCATTACAATGTCCATGTTCTCCCCACTGATGTTGGCGCTGAGGCCCAAGTCATACTGATTATGTTAGCCTTGTCGTGTCGAAAGAGCATCTAGTACTGCTGTACATACCTCGTGCGGGTCTTCGCCATTGTGGGATTCCAATGCGAGGTTTCTCTTCTCCTCACCCTTGAGGCTCCAAGCTTCCCGAATCGACAGGGCCGTGTTAAACAGCCGCCGCCCAGAGAGGCCGAGCTGATGCTGAATTTCCGCCAAGGAGGCATGCTGGATGCCCAGATGCTCTATCGACTTCTGCGACGTCGTCTCGAGCACCTGTCGCGCCGGCACCTGTAGGTTAACGCGGCCAATGAGCAAGTTGGCCAGAGGGCCGACCATGGTGTCGACTCCATCCACAGGGGAGTCTCTCCCGGAAGCCAGGTATCCGAAGCAGACGTCGTTCATACCGGTGAACTGTGAGAGAACCATGGCCCAGGCAACCTGTATGAAGACAGACCGCGTGATCCCCATGTTCTTGCAGAAGCCTGCGATGCCTGCGATTGAGCTTGCTGGGATGGAGACGTCGCTATGGTCATCGCTTTCTGTCTGCCCCAGCGGTGGAGGAGACGCCGGAAACTCACACGGCTCCACACCACCTAGCAGCTTTGTCCATGAAGCGATTCTCTGGGCCCTCGGTATGCTGTTGATGTACCGAATCATCTCGCCAAATGCCGGAGCGGCGACCAACTCGCAGCTGTCATATGCCGAGAGGAGGTCTGCCACCAGGACGGCCATGGACGTCGCATCAATGAGCGTGTGGCTGACATCTAGCCTGCAGGCAACTTGGCCGGCCTGTGACTGGCAAATCGTAAAGGCATGTTCAGGCTCGCCGGCGGCGAATGTTGGTCTCTCCAGGGCGCTTAAGACGGCGGATGGATTGTCCAGTTCTGTGGTCATGTGCGTCACACGAATGTTGGACCCGGGGAGGACGATCTGGATGTAGCCGTTGCCCTCGGGATGCAGCGTGAAAACGGTGGACATGATTGTATGCCGACGAACCACCGCCTTCCAAGCCTCTTCCAGACGAGAAGGCGAGATGGCAGCGGCATGCCCGTCACCAGGCACGCAGCGCCAGACCGAATAGGTCGCGTAAGAAGCGGCGCCCTTTTCAGAGCTCAGGAGAATGCCCTCCTGCAACGGCGAACAGGGATATATGTCGGCGACATCATCCGTCTTGATGCCCATGCCAGGAAGCTGTTCCCTCAATAGGGTGTCCAAGCCGCTGTATGACAGGGGAAGCAGAGGCAGGTCAGTGAGAGTGAAGCCAACAGGCGCCCGCGAAAGATCCTGAGTGACGGACTTGACTGCTCGGGCGAAAGCCTCGGTCCACTCTCGTAGCCGATCTTGGTGCTTCATCTTCTTGTGGAATTGGAACGTGACAGCGAGCATATCCTCCTCCACGTCGGCGTTGATCTCGATCATGGTGAATCGCCGTGCTGACTCCGAGACCTCGGCGATATCCTTGTCTCCTTCTCCCATATGCTCCGGTCGCTTGAACAGGCCTTCTTCGCTTTCTAGCTGCTGAAATCTCCCGGTGAAATTGAGCATCAGCTCGGCGACATCATGGCCCTGGAATGCCTCGCGGCCGGATTCGCTGTGATATCGGCATGCAAAGTACGGCTGTCCCTTGCCGGGCACCTTTCGCCTCGTGTCTTTGGCAAGTCTGATGGCGTCAACGATGGAGCTCTGGAGTGTAATGAGGACCGGGACAGGGTGCGTTGTGGTGAACCAGCCAACGGTTCCTGATACGTCCAGCGGCAAGTCGTCCGACTGTGCCCGCCCGTGGCCTTCAATCCAGACGACAGGCACGGGGCGCTCCGGGAAGGTCTGGAGAAACGAGTAGGCCATGGCGCCCACGAGAATGTCGATCGGCTCGGTCCGCAGACTCTCGTTGCTGTCTCCAAACAGAGCATTGCTGACGTCGAGATCAAAGACTTCGGTGCAGGTGTCGCAGTTGGCGAACGTGTTTTCGCTCAGCGGCATCCCCCAGAAGCTCAGCTGCGGCTCGGGAACTGGGAATGGAAGCACCGAGAGAGGTGACGCGTTCCGGCTTGTCTTGGCCTGGCGCTTAACCCACGTCCGGAAGGACGTCGTCTTCTGCGAACGCAGCTCGCCGAACTTGACGTACTCTTCAATGTCATTCCACACGACGCGCCACGACACGAGATCAATGACCAAGTGATGGCTTGAGAGCACGAGAATCTGGTCTTTGCCACCGGGGAGGTGGAAGAGGTCGCATGCGAAGACTGGGCCCTGTCGAATATCCAAGTGCTCTTGTCGCCACTGTCCAGATGCGGCAATTTCAGATCGGTCCGTCACAAAGGTCTCGGAAAATCCAAAGGACTGCTCGTCCTCTTCGCCGGCCACAGTCTGCCTCCAGTAGCCACTCTTGGGGTCCTTCTGGAAGCGCGCTCGTAGCATTGCGTGACGGCTGACGATGGCCCGCATCGCAGTTCTGAGCGTGGCCGTCGGTACTGTCTGGCTCAGCTCGAGGATGAAACTCTGGTTGAAGTGGTCGAGACCATCGGGATAGGCATCAAAGAACATTTGCTGGATGGGCGAGAGGTCGAACGCCTCCGTTGTCTCCTCGTCGTCCCTTTGCTGGTCGTCGTCTGCCGAGTGCGTATGACGCGAGATGATGCGACAGCGGGCAGCGAGTTTCCGGATGGTACCCGCCTGAAGCAACTCGCTGACGGTAAAGGCGATGTTGTGAAGCCGACACTGAGAGACTACTTGCATGGCTGTGATGGAGTCGCCACCCAGTCGGGTGAATGCTTTGGTGACGGATGCCTCTTGAGCGGAGAGATTGAGGACAGACATCCACACTTGCTGGAGGATCCTTTCCATCTCGGTCAGAGATTCCTCCGGCTCATTCTTGTCAGAGGTATTGCGGTACTGCAGCCATACAGACTCGCCAACAGAGCGGAGCTGTCGACGGTCCGTCTTCCCTGTAGTCGTGATCGGGACCTTTTGGATGGGGATATATGCTGCGGGCACCATGTATACCGGCACGGTGTCTGCCAGTCGATCTGCCAGCCCGACAGTTGCCTGCCGAACAGCAGTAGTATGTGATCCCTCTGTCACATCCGTACCGGCAGCAAGTTCGAGGGTGATAATGGCCACAAGAACTATGGTGTTGGTTCCCTTTGGCTGGATAGTCTCCGCAATGACCTGCGTGCTGGATACACTGCTGCCAGCGGACGCCTCAAGAGCTTGTTGCACATGGTGCTCCACCTCTCCTAGTTCGACGCGCTGGCCTCGTATCTTGACCTGCGTATCCTTGCGCCCAATAAAGACGAGTGTCCCATCCTTGTTGTACCGCACTAGGTCTCCGGTTCGATAGGCCCGTCCCCGGCGGCCAGGCCGTTCAGGGGTACCACGCACCAGCCAGGCCGGGTCTTCCACAAAGGCTTTCGCGGTTTTCTCAGCGTCGTTGAGATACCCTTGGCCGACAAGAGGTCCCTCGAGCCACAGCTCGCCAATGGCTCCGGCTGACGCCAACAAGTCCGAGTTTTCGGGGTCGACGACCCATGTGCAAGCGCCAGCGCCACGGCCGATTCCAATATCGGTCGCCTTGATCTCCGCAAACGTAGCAGTGGGGGTACACTCTGCAGGGCCGTAGACGTTGATGATCTGCGTCTTGCCGCCGGCCAAGAAAGCATCGCCGGGTAGAACTGCTTCGCCTCCCAGGATCAGAGTGGATAGTCTTGAGAGCGCACCAGGGCCGAGGAACCGCGCAACCGAAGGGGTCAAGTCCACAGTTGTGACGTTGTATCTTTCCAGACAACCTGCCAGATCATTCTCGCGCTCGGTTGCAGACGGGATACAGAGGCATCCACCGATGGTGAGTGCATGCAACAAGTTGCACCAAGCGGCGTCAAAGGCGTAGGATGAGAAATCAAAGACTCGGGAAGTATTCGAAAACCCCAAAGCCTCCTGCTGATAGGTGATGGCGCTGCAGAAGTTCCTGTGCGTGATCATTGCACCCTTTGGCGTGCCGGTGCTACCGGAGGTGAAGACAATGTAGAGAAGATCGGATGGGTTGACAGCGGGCAGACTTGAGTGAACCAAGACGGGGCTCTTTTGACCAGACCCTACAATCACCACGTCCATGTCTTTGTCACTGAGGCGACGGGCTAGACTCTCGTTTTGCACCGACGACAGGGCCACTGGGGAGTTTGCCTGCGATGCGATGGCACGCAACCTCTCCTCGGGCTGCTTGGTATCTATGGCCACAGACGCCCCGCCAGCCTTCATGACAGCGAGCGCGGCGACTGGCATCCACATTGACTTCTCAAAGTACAGAGGCACGATGGTCCCCGCGACGGACTTGTCAGCAAGTTGATGAGCCAAAGCCGTGGACAGGTCATCGAGCTGTCTATAAGTCAGGTCGCCGTCCCACGCGCAGACGGCTGGTGCCAACGGATGCTCAGAGACCCGTTGCGCGATCAACTCGTGTGCGCACGCCTCCGTGGCCTCAGGTACCACCGCATTCCAGTTCCAGATGTCTTCGAGGCCGAAGTGGTGCTGTCTCAGCCCAGTCGCGACCTCGAGTTTCTCTTTGCGATGTTTGGCGTCGGATAGCTTCCGTAGAACATCCTCCAGCTTCTGAGAAATCTGTCCCATCTGCTCTTGTCCAATGATGGCAGAGTCGAAGCCGATGCGTAAATGGATCCCATCCGGCTGGAGATGGCCCTCGACCACGATAGAGTACGTGCTAAAGTCTTGCCATTGGTTCGCGCTTTGAGCCTCGCCAGACTCGCTCAGGAAGGGCCTGCCAGGCACGTCTCCGTCCTGGTCAGCTGGTTGAACGACCAGGAGTGTCTGAAAGTTGCACCCCAGGGCTGCCTCCTCACTGACTCGGCGGATCCGCTGCAGCCCGGTCTGCTCAAAAGGAATCATCTCCGAAGCCTGGTTCTGCACGGCGTCTAGCAGTCTCTTGACGCTGGCATCCCAGTCTACGCCCACTCGGACTGGAACCGTGGCAATGGCTGGGCCAGCTACGTGCTCAATGCCAGCCACGGGGGCCTGACGACCCGTGACTGTCACTCCGAAGAGCGCCTCGCTTGCGCCGGCGCTGTGTGCCATGACGACAGACCATGCGGCCCTGATGATTGTCGCTGCCGTGAAGTCGCCGCGGCCCCAGTCAAGGCCCGAGACGGTGAAGCTCATCTGGTTATCCGGCCGGGGGTGGTATGCTGCTTTTGGCGAAGGGAAGTGAGAGCCCTTCGTGTTCGCGAACTGGGCCTGCCAGAACGCCCGTGTCTTTGCCTCATCCAGATCCAATATGTACTTGACAAAGACTGCCATGGATTGCAGAGACAGGCTGGGTTCGTTGTAGTAAGCCTGCTCGGCCTCCTTCAAAAGAAGCGGCAGCGACCATCCATCGTAGAGAGCGTGATGTATCTCCCATAGCAAGTGGGATCGTTTCCCCGCGCCAGCATCAAGAATGGCAAATCTTGTAAGGGGCGTGCCGAGGCTCATGAGTTGCCCATTGCTCGCGCATTCCTGCTCGTAGTGGTCGAGATCGGTGCTCGTTGTCCACTGCACGCCCTCCTCCAAGACAACCTGCACGATGCCGTGTCGAGGAAGACTGACGATGCGCGTCCGCAGGATGGAATTCAGCGCCACAACCTGATCCCACGCACGACGCAGCTTCTGGATGTCGATGCCTTCCCCGATCTCAAAGACATTCTTGGCGACGTAGTCACCAGGACGCCTCGCTGTCAGGGCCAGGAGACCCTCCTGGAGCGGGGTGCAGGGGAAGATGTCCGCGACCTGCGACTCTTTGACGTGGCATAGACGAGCAGCATGGGTGCGCACTTCCCCCTCGTCAATGGGAGCATTCAGCAAGGAGAATGGGACAATGGCCGTTGGCGTGGTCAAGTTTGAGCTGGCAAGGGCCGAAAGGTCATGGAAGACGGGATGTTGGAAGACGTCCCCAGGAGTAAAAGAAAGTCCTTTATCGTGCGCTACTCTGCTAAGTTGCAGAGCTGTAGATACATCGCCACCGATGCTGAAGAAATCATCATCAATGGAGATGCTATCCAGGCTGATGTGGAGGACCTGTGCCCACAGGGTCTGCATAAGCTGCTCTGTATCTGACTCAGGCAAGCGTTGGCTGTGACCCCCGAGCCTTGCAATCTCCTGAACGGTAAGTAAAGACCCAATCTTACGGAGGCAATGCCGGTCTGCCTTTCCTGTAGCCGTCATCGGGATCGCCCGGATAGGTATGTACGCCGTTGGAAGCATATGCGTTGGCAGTACCTTGGCCAGACGTTCTACCAATCCAGCAGTGATCTTCTGCGAAGCATTACTATACGCCTCATCCGTCATGTCAATCGTGCTGTCAAAGGCCACGAAAGCCACGAGGGCTGCATCATCGGCTCCTTGCGGTTGGATGATGTCTGCGATGAGCTGCAGGTTCTCTATGCCGTCCTCTACCAACACGACCGCCTGACGAATATGATGTTCCACCTCGCTGAGCTCGATGTGCTGGCCTTGGATCTTGGCCTGCTCCCTGCGTCCGACGAAGGCGAGCGTTGCGTCTTGTCTATACCGCACGAGGTCCCCGGTACGGTAGACTCGTCCACGACGGCCGAGCCATTTCGGAGAACCAGAGAGTAGCCACACCGGGTCTTGCACAAAGGATACCTCTGTGGTGGACTTTTGGAGGTATCCTTTACCGATCAGTGGCCCCTCAAGCCATAGCTCGCCAACGGACCCGAAGGGTGCCAAGGAGTCTGGATTGTCGACGTCTACCACCCAGGCGCATATGCCAAGCCCGGGCCCGACGACAATTTCTTGTGTCTTGTGCCTATTTGAAATCTCTGGAGGGCTATTTGCTCCGTGGCCGTTTGTTCCGTTGCCATTGGCTCCGTGGCCGTTGGCTCCGTGGCCGTTGGCTCCGTGGCCTTTTGTTCCGTTGCCATTAGCTCCGTGGCCATTTGACTGCTTTCCATTTGCCAAATGCCCATTTGCTACCTTGTCGTTTATTGCCTGAAGTGTAGCAAGTGAAGAGATTGGGGCAAGAGAAGCGATCTCGGAAGACCCATACGCATGCAGAATAGTTGTCCCCTTTGCCAGTCCGTCCACAGTCAGCAGATGCAGAGTTGTGGGTTCACCAACGTAGATAAGTGTAGTGAAGCCAGAGAACTTTGAATAATCCAACGCTTGCGCAATAGTTGGAGTCAGAATGGCGTAGTTGGCTCGCAACTCCGCTATGGAGGCTTCGATGTTGTCTCGCCGGTCCGTCTCCGAAGGGATGCAGAGACAGCCACCGCACGTCAAGGTGTGAAGCAGGTTGCACCAAGAGACGTGAGAGGCATAAGACACATAGTCGAAGACTCTAGAATTGCTGCTGAACCCGAGAGCCTCCTGTTGGTAAGTGATTGCGCTGCTGAAGTTTCGATGCGTGATGACGGCTCCTTTTGGCACGCCAGTGGTGCAGCCTGAGGTGAAGGACACGCAGACAGCGTCACCAGGAGTAACCACTGGCAGCTCTTGGTGTTGCCTCGGGGCAGTCGTTGAGCTTGAGAGCAGCTCACGGTCCACAATGATGGCCTCACCGCCGAGGTGCCGTGCTAGCTCCTCATTGACCGGGGACGAGAGGAAAACTGGTGCGGAGATCTGGCTCGTGATGAGAAGAAGCTGGTCGCTTGGCTGCGTTACATCCAAAGAGACGGACGCTCCACCCGCCTTCATGACACTGAGAATGGCGACCGGCGCCATCAGTGACTTCTCAAAGCATAGAACCACTGTGATCCCTGGCTTCACGCCAAGGTCAACCAGCTGACGTGCCAGTCTGCTGGACAACTGGTCAAGTTGTTTGTACGTCAAGTCGCCATCCCAAGAGCAGATGGCCGTGGCAGAGGGGTGCTGCCAGACGGTTCGTTTGATTAAGCTGTGCACACATGCCTCCACAGGCTCCGGCACTGTCGAGTTGACGGTCCAGACATCATCGAGGATGTGTTTGCCTGCCTCTTCTGTATTTGTAGCTTCGTGGGTGGCACCCCGCGTGCCATTGGATGCTTGGGGATGTTGGTATCTCATCTTGTCCCGTACGTTTCTGGTCCTGCCCGATTGATGTCAAAACCTTGGTTCACAAGTGATATGATATCTTGATAAGACATACCTCAAGATGCAGATAAGTAAGTTTAAAATAGGAGGAGGCTGTGTGGGCGGCCTTTGATCCTACTGAGACGCTGGGTGACGCTGGTTGCCAAGAAGATAAGGTTTCAATGTTGGGAAACACAAGACACAACAACGTTTTCTTATGTCAATATACCTGCCCCCGGAGTATCCCCTGGCCCATTGGCCCGGATAGAAGGCTTATGAGATCAGAATGTTACGTACAAGCACGTGTGAACCGCATATGTCACCGCACCATGCACAACTTCAGGCATCCGTGTCAGCGCCATGGGTTGCAGCTGAAGGAATCACGCCATCAGCTCGCTCCTAGAGGTCCAGAACATAGCTCACTCATACTACCCCGATCATATGCTCTACCGTGAAACTGTTAGAACTAAACCTGCCCTGGTCTTCCAGAGGGTACCGACAGCCAGAACATGACAGCTGCAAGAACGAATCCGGAAGGTGCCTTCGCATCGAGCTAAATGGTTCGTGGCAATATTAAGCAAGTCTTGCGTGCCAGCCTTCCAACGGGGGAAATTACCAATGATTATTGATGCAATATGCAGGCAATCTCATGTCATCGAGGATTCGAAACACTGTCTTGATACTGTGCACTAGATGTATGTAAGATGTGTATATGTGGCATGATGCGGCTGAAGGCAGTCTCGATTGAGATCTCCATGCTTAACACGCAAGCACTAAGGCGGGACAGAGCCGTTGCGTAGTTTCCGAACATGTAAGACGCTGGCAGCGAACTTGGCATGATGCAACAGCGGCTAGGGGGAGCAAGGGATCTCTCCCCTGATGCGATCAGCCGTTGCCTGTCCATGTATGTATGAAGCGTCCGAAACATGGAGACCTCGCAAAAGAAACATGGCTGGACCAGTGCCGGCAGTGCCGGTGCGTCATCGATCAGCGACAGATATTCCAGAAGGGAGGCTGGCTTCTTCACACAGGGGTAACGGGGCCAGCGTCTTCTCTGGACGAAGTGTCCGGGAAGTGTCCCGAGACACTCCCACATCTGCCGAAGCCGATCTAACCGTTGGAGCCGTCCAGCTGCCACAAGCCGCATTGCCGGACAACAAGCAACTGGCTAGTGATGCTTATTTTCTCTCTTGTCTTACGCTTGCGCAGTCCATGATGCCCGAGCGGGTTTGGTGCCAATCAGCAGTGCGTTTCCGCCCTTGGCTGACAAGCCAGCGTGAATCCATCCGCAGAGATGGTGTCCCCGAAAGCTTGGTGCCTGAACGGAGTTGAAGGATCGGCTCCGGCTCGGACGGGGTAGTTCTACGGCACCATCCGCCCCGAGATGCGCAGTGGCTGAAATGAGGAATCGGCGTAAGCAGGGGGATGTACATATGTATGTAGGGCTGCCGCCTGCAGTCACCGTTGTCCGTGTGGAGCTGGTAGCTGCCATCTGATGTGGGCTAAGAAAAGGGATGGTTGGGCCGCCATTCACAAGGATATGGACAGCAGCCCCTTGCCCCCTCCCCCCACAGGCGATTTGCGGGGGGGGAAGGGTTGGGTTAAGAGCAACGTGCTATTATTATGAGATTTATTTATTTAGACTTCATCTTCCGAGTGGGGGGGCGAAGCTTCTCAAATGCCAATCGATCCTGCAGATGGCTTGAGTTGGAACACTCTCAAACGAGTTGTCTCTTAAACTCGTAAACAATTGCGTGCCGAATCCGATAATGCTGGCAAAGCCAAGGCCTACTTTGTGTGACCCCGGCTATCTCGGGTGTCTGGCTGTCTGTGCGTATTTCCAAGACTCTAGAAGAGCCGTTTTCCGCCCGTTTTGCCGTCCGAGGTTCCAGTTTGACGTCGCGGTGGATTATGCCGTGCATATTATTGTCCTTGGCAGCAGAGGTTGTACAGGCATGCGGCGACACGGCGGCTCGTCTCAAAATGTCGAAGGAGCACGCTTCCCAGACAGTCCCTAGCATGGAGGCCATCTCGGGCGACATACGGGCTTTACGTAAAGAATATTCCCCGTGGTTTGCCCTCGTCCCGTCATTCGCGAGTTCAGCTTCCAGTCCAGACCGAGCTCGTGAAAACGCAGGCGCCCGTATTCTCTCCAACCCCCGGACAGACGCTGCCAGTTGAGCGCCGCCTGGCGTTACATCGCCAAGTTATATTCCAGGGGTCGGCCCCAGCGCGTTCACGGCGCCCACTGCCCACAGCAGGAGGTCCGCTCTCATCCCGAGGCTGCCGCTTTGCCGCGTCTTGGCTGCGTCGGAAAGTAAAGTCGTCGGCGCTGAATCGTGCCACGACTACCTTGAGCATCAGCCGTTGTTCTGCGCCATATGATACGGTCCAGCCGAGGAGTGGCGGTCGTTGGCCGGGCCCTTCGAGACCAAGCAGGTAGGCGGCCGGGAACTAACTGTAGGTGGTGACTCTTGAGTGTGGTGATCTGCGTGACCCCTACATGCGTTGATGTGGTGATCCAGCAGGATGCGGGCGGCTTGCGGACGCTGTCCATCATCAGCCAAACAATCCCATCGTCCGTGCTGCCGCATCAGCTTCGGCTTTACTCTGCATAAGCACGGCACCAAGGCTGATGCCTGCTGCCCTGGAATTATGTCAAGTGATCACAACTGCCATGAGACATACATATCCTTGTCTTACAAAGCGAACCCACACCTCCAAGTCCAACGAAAAAGGGAGTGTCGGATGTTAACCTGGAGATGATGCTTCATGCCTATTTGTATGTATGTAGGTAAGCTGAATCAGCCGCAGCTGAGGTGGAGCGTTCTGGTGAATTAGACAGTTGACAGCATGTGCTGTTGAGCGAGAATCCCGTTGATCCTTGTACTTTTGATCCTTGGGCTAAACCCTGCCGCACGGTACGTCTGCACGGTACGCTACGCAGTAGTCCGGAGTCTTAATGCGACCTGCCTTGTGTGCAAATAGCCCCGAGGAAACATATTTCGGTGGCGTCGCTCGGTTACATGTACGCTGTTTCGTTTACCAGGCTCTACCCTTGGCTGGCACTTCTGCTAGTGCCTGAGATTCGACCCGGCATCGGGCCGGCCGCAACGGTTGTACTTTTGTAGGCCTTGAACATCGCGGCAGCCATTCGTATGTAGCCGCATACTCGTGCCGCAGTCCCCTCGCACTTTCAGTGTTGTCTCCTGCTGCTCCTCTCTGCTTTCTGGGTATTCGTTGACACTAGCTAGCCGGCCGCTGTGCTCCTCAGCCATGTCTCTTCCCGCTGCCCCTTGCTCCATCGCCGTTCAGGATGTCTTCGGCCCAACCGTGGCCGACTCCTGCGTTGGAGGGTTTGACTTTACGCTTCTCTTCGAGGAAGGCATCCTAACAATACTGCCGCTTGGAATTGCGGGTGTGTCTATACTGTTCCCGCGAGCTTGCGTATATCATCTGCTGAATTGCAATAGTTGGTTGGGCCGTCTTGAGGCTCCTGGTGCTTCGCAATGAAGCAGCCAAAGCACGGTCATCATGGCTATTGGCGTTGAAAGTGGTACTGCGCCCCTTTCCAATGTTATTTTACCGGTTGTCCTCGAGTGTTAACGAGTATGCGTGAAGCTTCTCTTTGCCACATATGTAATTCTTCAGGTCGCCCTGTTGGCTCTGTGGGTTACTCGTGGCGTACCAACGACTAGGCTCACTATTGCATGCATTGCCTTGACAATAGCTGGCTACTCCATTCTCTCAGCTGTGTCATTTCTGGAGCATATACGATCGGTTCGCCCATCGTCATTGCTTTCAGTCTATTTGGGCATATCAATCCTGTTAGACCTTGCGCGTGTTCGCACACTGTTCTTCCTTCCAGAGAGCCAGACTGTGGCCGCAGTTTTCCTCGCTAGCTTCTGTGTCAAGGTCCTGGTTTTCACTCTAGAGGTAGCGGAGAAGCGCCATCTTCTCCTCCCCGAGTGGCAGGGTGAGTCCCCTGAGGCGACAAGCGGTATAATCAACAGGGCTTTGTTCATTTGGGTAAACGACGTTTTCATAAGAGGTTTCAAGACACTATTGACCGTCAATACACTCACGCCTCTTGATGCTGAAATCCTCTCCGCGTCAAAGCCGGCGACGCTGATAGAACGCTGGGAAAAGGGTAACCTTCACTTTCCTGCTTCATTTTCCCCCAGCGCTAACATGAATTGCCAGCCAACAAATCAAGTGAGCATGCGCTTCTCTGGACCTTCTTGAGGCATTACAAATGGAGCATCTTGGCTGGCGTTTTGCCACGACTGGCCTACTCTGGCTTCAGTTTCTCACAGCCGTTTCTTGTTCAACGGGTTCTCGACCATACCGAGGAGGACTCTCAACCGAATACGAAAAACACCGCCTACGGACTGATAGGAGCCTACGCCATCGTCTATATCGGACTCTCAGTATGTATCTTCTTTCTTTCGCTGGGCTAGGCTAACAACTTCGCGACAGTTATCATACGCCGTCTACCAACACAAGACGTATCGCCTACTCACGTTGTTCCGCGGTAGTTTGGTCACTCTCATCTTTGGCAAAACCCTCCGCATTGACTCGTCGGTCATTGCAGATGCCGAGGCCATCACCCTGATGAGCGCCGACATTGACCGCATCGGGTCTAGCATGCCCATCATTCACGAGATGTATGCCAGCTTCATAGAAGCTGCCTTGGCCTTGTGGCTCCTATACAGACTTCTCGGAGTGGCTGTCGTGGCTCCGATTGGCTGGATCATTGGTATGTGGTGGCTTGTCGCATCTTCAATTACCAATCCCGGTTACGAGTAATAACTGTGTCCAGCCTGTCTGATACTTGGGTTGCCTCTCGCGAAAGCGGCAGGCAATGCTCAGACTCCGTGGCTTGAAGCAATTGAGGACCGGCTCGAGGCAACCGCAAGAGCACTTGGCTCGATGAAAGCCATAAAAATGACGGGATTGGCGGACATGGTATCGTCCAAGATTGCACAGCTCCGACTGGCAGAGATTCGCGCGTCTCGGCGGCATCGTATTTTGAACATTTTTGTGTTTATTGCATGTAAGTGCTTAGAACCATTTAATGGAGGCAGAGGTGATCTAACACGAAATACTAGACTTTGCGTCTTCTGCGTTGGCTCCAGTCTGGGGTTACACGGTGTACATCCTCCTGGCCAAAGCCAACAACTCTGGAACATTGACCGAAGGCGTTGCATTTGCCTCATTGAGCTTATTCGAGTTGCTCAACCAACCAATGACGTACGCCATTGACGGCTTCGAGCACATTCAAACCGTCATCAACTCATTCCGCCGCATCCAAAAATACCTGATGTCGAAGGAGCGAGTGGACTACAGAACAACCCCTATGAGCAAGAAGCTCCCATCGGATTCAACTCTGCATGAAAGCGACGAGAAGCCCGTCAAGGAGTTTCCAGATTCCGATATGGCAAGCGCCAAGTTTACTGCCATGGTTAAGGAGGCGTCAGCCAGCTACGCACAGGACGACGACCCGGTTCTTAAGAACTTGAACTTTGAGATCCCACGCGGGCAGACTACCATGATCTTTGGTCCCGTTGGTTCTGGCAAGTCGACACTCCTCAAGCTCTTGTTAGGAGAGATGCCATTCACCACAGGTTCGGTTGCAACGACTTTCCTGAGAGCCGCGTACTGTCCACAGACGCCGTGGACAACCTGGGGCACAGTTCAAAGTAACATTGTTGGCATGTCTGCCTTTGAAAAATCGTGGTACGATACCGTCGTCCGTGCCTGCGCGCTGTCGACAGACTTTGAGGAATTGTCAAACGGAGACCAAACCAACACAGGTACCCGAGGGTCTCGCCTGAGCGGTGGGCAGCAGATGCGCGTAGTAAGTTGCCGAGTTTGAATGAGTGTTTCCAACGGGAAGCTTACTGTCTACAGTCATTTGCCCGGGCGCTTTATTCCAGAAATCCCACCATGATATTGGATGATGTATTGACTGGGCTCGACCGATCTACTGAGCGACACGTTCTCGATGCTGTGTTTGGACCTGATGGCTTGCTAAAGATGTTTAACTCGACTGTAATACTGGCGACAAACTCAGGTGAGACATTTCATCAAAGCCCAGCTTACAGATGCTGACTTGCATAGCAAATCACTTGAGCTTCGCAGACTACGTCATCTTTCTCGATGACGAAGGCCAGATAGCTCGACAAGGTACTCGAGAAAGCCTGTCTGACGCTGGCGAGGATGTCCAGAAGCTAGCAAGCCAGCCGCCAGCCACGACGTCTCGCCCGGAACTGGAAATTCCAGAAGACGCTTTGCACGAGCTAGAAATGCTCGAAGACCCGGACCCTGCAGACCATCGTCATGCCGGCGACATGAAGATCTACGCGTATTATGCAAATACCGCGGGGTGGTGGACCATTTCGCTTTACCTCTTTGCCTGCGCTGCCTTTGTATTCGGCGTCACCTTTCCATGTATGTTGCCCAAACCTCGCGCGGAAATAGCACGCCCAGCTGACTCTTCTAGCTGTTTGGTTGCAATGGTGGACCAATGCAAACGCGGATCATCCAAATGAACGTATTGGATACTGGCTAGGCATTTATGGCGCTCTCGCGGCTATCACAATCCTGGGGTGCACTGTGGCCGATTGGTAATATGTCTCGAATGCACCCGTTTCCGTCAATTGGCTAACAATGTGCAGTGTCTTCAACCTCATCGTGCTCCCCAAGACCTCGAGAAAGTTTCACGAGCGCTTGTTGACTACAACCATGCGGTAAGATATTGATGATGCTGAAAGACTGTGGTGTCTAATTTGTGTCAAACAGAGCATCCACATCCTTCCTTACATCAACCGACGCCGGAACCACAGTCAACAGGTTTGTCTTCTGCATCATCCGCGGGTGAATTGAAGCTAATGAAAGAACAATCAAGGTTTAGCCAAGACCTGGAGTTGATCGACAACGACCTGCCCATGTCCATCGACCAAACCGTTTTCCAGTTCTTATCTGCCATTGTCTCTGCCGTACTTGTCTTCATCGGTTCAGGCTACATTGCCGCGGCCATACCGTTCTGCATTGTAGCGCTGGTCTTGATCCAGTTCTACTATCTGAGAACATCCAGGCAGCTGCGTCTTCTCGACATCGAGGCCAAGGCGCCTCTATTCTCGCAATTCCTGGAAACGCTCAACGGAATCTCGTGCATCCGAGCGTACGGATGGACTGAAAACTACATGGAACGCAACACCAAGGCTCTCAACATTTCGCAAAAGCCGTACTACTTGCTGTGGTGTATCCAAAGATGGCTCACTCTCGTGCTAGACCTCTTCAATGCCGGAGTTGCTATATTGCTTGTGTCAATTGCAACGAACATTCGGAATGGATCTACTGGCTTCCTTGGTGTGGCGCTCTTTAACATTGTGACGTTCAGCTCGACTCTGCAGACTCTCGTAACCCAGTGGACGCAAGTAGAAACGGCACTTGGGGCAATCAACAGAATTCGCTCGTACGTTATCAACGTCAAGGACGAGAACCTGCCCGGCGAGGCGGGCAGCGTGCCCGAGAACTGGCCGGCACATGGTGCGGTGTCGTTCAAGGACGTTTCGGCCTCGTATGAATCATCCCTCGAGCCGGCCTTGAAGGAAATTAGCTTCTCTATAGAAGCCGGCGAAAGAATAGCCATTTGCGGCCGAACGGGCAGGTGAGTCTCTCTGGTACGGACATGGTATATCTCTTTGCTGATCGGATACCAGCGGCAAGTCGTCTCTCATTTCCACTCTTCTCCGCATGTTGGACATCGACTCCGGTAGCATTTCCGTCGACGGCATCGACGTCAGTACGATCCCGCGGCAAGAGGTGCGCAACCGGCTCAACACGCTCCCGCAGCAGCCATTTTTTCTACACGGCAGTGTGCGTGAAAACATAGATCCTCTACAAGTGGCCAGCGACGAACGCCTTATGGAGGTGTTGCGTGCCGTGGGCATGTGGGAGTTTTTCGAGTCTCGAGATGGACTTGACGGTGACATGGACGACGACAAGTTGTCACATGGACAGCGACAGCTGTTCTGTCTCGCTCGCGCCGTCATAAAACCAGGACGCATCCTCATCATGGATGAGGCGACGAGCAGCGTGGACTCTGAGACCGACGAACTCATGCAAAGCGTCCTTCGTGAGGAATTCAAGGACCGTACGGTGATCGCCATCGCGCACAAGTTGCATACTGTGCTTGACTTTGATCGCGTGGTGCTCCTTGACAAGGGGCGAGTTGTTGAGACGGGAAACCCGCAGGAGTTGCTCGCAACACCAACGTCGGCGTTCCGTACGCTGTACGAGAGTCTCGGCAACAACGCAGAGTAAGGGGGGCAGGAGCGTATTCATGTTGGACTGCAAGTCAGTAGCACGGAGCCCTTCCGAGATTTACCAGGATACAAATAGAGTTTATGATGTTCATTTGTTGAGTTCTTTGTGGTTTCCCATGGCAACTTTTACCTCTCTCCAAGCTACTGAGGTTTTAGCGTGACAAACTCCCACTCTCGAGTTTTCTATGCAACAGACTGTCCTTATTGAGAATGTACGTAGCAAGAGGATATACACCAATAGATATATCGTATTTTAATCGGAATTTTGTGCGGTTGCGGATTCGGTACCAGGACGTGAGCACGAGCAGACGTGCAATATCACGTAGAACCCGAGCCTGCTGGGACAAGCTGCTACCTACGCAAAACTTGTGCTGTTGCACAGAGCACGTATGGACTTTATCACAGGCAGTGGAGCATTGAAGTACTGTTTCTATACATAGCTAATATTATCAATTGTAGCGCTCGGATATCGCTCGATTGTTGTGACCGCATGTTGCGGATTCGTCATCTCGGGCATCTTGGTGTACCTCACGTACATCTCCAGAGATCTACAGGTGGATCGTTACACATGCCCAGTATGCTTCCTCTCGCCCAGCTCGATGGACAACTGGTGCCCCGCCTCGTCTCTTCCAGGCCCTTCTTCGGCAAGGTCTTCGTGGCTCGTCTCCTCGCGTCGTTCCACTGTGTCAGCTACAGTCGGCGTCTTGACAATCTCCGTTGTGCTCCTATCATCCTCCCCGCCCAATTCAAGCTCTTCGTCGATGAAGTCGGGATCGGTCCGCTGCCGGTCTCCGTGCCCCGAGTCTGCATTCTTGTACGCCCGAGAGTCGTTTCCGAAGACCCGTGGCCAAAGGCGTAGCAGGACCAGGCGCATAGACGGCAGGGATGTGCATATCATACCGACGTTGACCTCGATTGTCGACCACCACACTATACTCCACTGCTCCCAGGTTGGGTTCGTGGAGTTGGCGAAGTGAATGATGGAATGAAGGCGCATGATGGACACCATGGTGACACTAACCAGGATGTCAGCACGGCAGTATCTGAAGCGCAGTCGATGACTTACAGTGCGCCGGTCAGAAACATCAGAGCAGCTCCGACCTTTTTCTTCCAATGCAGGTTGAGCTTCTTCACCCGGCTAAGCGGGATGGCTATCAGCCAGAAATCGACGGCGACTCCAATCGCCGCGTTGGCCCAGCCAGAGGCGTTGATGTCGATGCAGCGACCATGATGCGCCTGGCTACTGTCGAACTTTCTCCAGTAGAAGCTTACAGGCGAGCACTGGAAGACGACCTTGACCAGGAACGCAATCCCAAACGCAATGTGGAACGCAACCGTGCCCCAGAGCAGCCGTCGGATGATTTTGCCGGAAAATATATCGAGGTAGAAGAGCGACAGCGTCAGCTTGATGAGCGTCATGAGGATGAGGTAGTGAATCTCCATGATGTAGAAGTATAACGCAAAGGTAGTCACTTCGGCGGGCTGCAGGCCCCATATGTCCTTGCCCAGCCCGTTGGCACTCAGGCCGAAGATCATGGTCGCGATGCTCGGGAGGGCGAAGAGCACGAGCGCCACGGCTATGACCCAGTCGTCGGCTCCGAGCCTCCGGCGCATGCTGAAGAAGCGCTTGAACAGGACGCGGATCAAGACGACGACGGTGGTCACCGCGCCCAGAGCGATGTTCAGGACAGTGAACTGCGCGGACCGGTTCCTGACGGGGGTGTTGCATGACGTCTCGGTGAGGTTTCTCGCGACTACATGCCCGGCCGTGGGTCAGCTCGAACTTGCGCGGATCGGTGCCATCTGTGGGACGTACAAAGGGCCTTGGGAAAGGTACAGGACTTCATCATGCACCTGTCTTCGTGCTTATTTACCACCTCATGGGCGCATACGCACGTCGCGTTTGATAGGGCGCAGTCCCCAGCGAGACAATGGACCTACGCGGAACACAAGGTCAGTCGGAACGCCGCACGAACATGTCGGCTGACGGCACGTACGGCGCACAAGGGCAGGTCCGCCATGTCAGCTTCAAATGACGGCTTCGCAACCGCCCGCTCGACGGGCCAGAATGTCATCCCGGTGGCCGGGACTGGGACCGCTCCGAGCCCGAGCGCCACACTGCTTGGGAAGCCCATGGTCCATTTCTCGGCGCAGGAAACACGCGGGACGTCGCGGGGTGTCAAAAGTACGAGTATGCAGCAGGACAGGAGCTCATGGTCCCACGTAGAGTCGTCTCGGGATTCAACGTCTTGAGTGGACGGAGTAGTCGGCCGTGGGCTGTCGGAGACTCGAGAGCTCGACGTTGCACACGACGTATGTATATGCGAGGGCAGCTGAGTTGGGACGGTTCGACCTGTCACGGCTCCCCTCAAACATGCATGCCGGCCGTCCGTGCGGGTGCAGCTGCCGACATTGAGTGTCCAAGACTGGTTGCCAATGGACGGGCAGCCCGGAGGCTCATCCGCTGAGCCCCGGCCGTCCGCGGCAGCGAGCCGGCGCGCCTGCTAACCGGATCCATGCTGGCGGGTCGCACTCCGGCGTCGTCGCGGGGGGCCCGAGAGCCCGGTGGCTTGGACTTGCTGGTGTCCTCAGCTGGGTCCCAACGGGCCGTCGCTTGTGGGCGCTGAATGTGACAGACTGACAGCGCCCCCTTGGCCGGGCCGCCGCGCCTGTGACAGATGGCGTCCTTCTGTGGCTCGTTGACGTGTCGATGGAGCGCTCCGGCGTGTCTAGTCGTCCATCTCAGCCCTTATTAAGCAGGGCGATGTGACGGGCAGTGGAGTGAGCCTCGAGTCGCAGACCTGTTGACAGGGTTATCTAGCTTCTGAGTACATATGAACAAGAATGTGTGATGAGACGACTAATGTCGAAGATCTACGCCTCAACGAGAGCAGAGAGTTACATGTCACCTGTTCAGTCCTGGCCGCGGATCACCTCCACCGTCCCCAGGGTCCGACGTCGCAGGGGCCACGGCTCTCCACCACGGCAGGACGTGCTTCCTCGGCTCCACTGCCAATGCACGGGGCGATGAGAGATCGTCCGGGAAGCATCGTGAATATGTGTCCGCAATCTTTTGGAGATTGGGTCTCGGCCGTGGTGGACCGGTCCCGCCGAGGGCCTTGGCACGGCTCTGTCCGTGTCGGTAGCGACACTGCACCTGACTTCGCTAAGGGAGGATCTGATCTTGGCAATAATATCGGTTCTGATGCTTACGAGTAATGGACGCCGGGGCAAGAGCACGCCCGGCCCTAGAGGAGCCAGATGTTGTCGAGTACGAAGCATGCTGGAGTACATGGGCAGACGCATACGCATACGGTACGTCGAGAAGCGTGTACCTCTCTAGCGTTGAGAACAATGTGATCCATGCCGGAAAGGCCATGCTCGTCTCGCAATCGAAATATTGACGGTCATTGGCCAAAGAGCGCAGTCTACTACTATAGCATAGCGTCCTGTAGTACCTATGGCTATCTTGGCAGCGCTAGTCGCCTTTATAGCTATCTTATGCCAGCTAGGAAGGCTATGGTTTGCTCGTTAACCCGGGTAGGAATTCTTAGACTACTCTATTTCCGGAAATCTAGTTAGAAAATCAATATAATTAATATTACGGGCATATTTACTAAACGAATCTAATTCGGTTTAGTTATATTATAGTCGCCTCTCGTCTACTAGTAGATAGAATAGCTAGTGCGTTCCCATACGCCTAATATACTTTGTTGGGGTGGTGGTGCAGACCCCGGGACTAAAATGTGACGGTTTGGGTTCCCAAGGGATAAACCGGCGGTTTATGTTGGCAGTAAGGTCAGGGCGTCGTGTCACGGTAGGTAATAGATCAGAGAT